>JAHZNI010001505.1:0-12244 GCA_027744415.1 Seira ritae | reverse complement strand
AAAGATGTTTCGAAAAAAATTCTTCAATTGAAGAAGGAATCATTATCAGAGTGGTAGAATAGGTATAATAATACAAGTACCTATGAGCAATTACTCTTGAACAGCTCATCTAGCCTCCTCTTTATTTCGTGTTCTATTGTGGACTTCCAAGAACTCTGTAATGAGCAAGAGCTTCGTGAATCGGTAAAAATTCGCTTTTCACTGAAATCGATGTACGTAAGCAGAACCACCATTGCAACGGGGTGCAATGATGAGTAAAGATGATTGAGTTTTGAAACTGCCTGAGCGTCAGCTTCTTGACAAAAAAAATATTTAGTAGAGCTTTACAAGAAAAACTTTTCCCCTTCTTCAAGTCTTCAAATTTTCAATAGAGCCAAACAATGGTAGCCTTTTTTTTGCAAATGGCAAAACGTACTCCTTACAAATGCATTGTACATTCCAAAGACAGACGTACTAGTCTCGGAAGAAGGAGCAAGGATGGATAAGGAAATCGTGGGTATTTTGAAGATCCCGTTATTTTTTTACAAAGTGAAGTTTACTCAGGGAAGCCATATGTACAACGTTCAACAAACAAACGTTAAAGTTAACATGTCGAATTGACTAGGCCCTATATGTGATAAATGATGATGTTCTGTTCATCATTCACTAAAGGAATTCTAATGCAAAAGTTAAAGCAAAGGAAGTTGGTTCTAGGAGTTTTTAGTGGGTTATTTGGAACCATCTTTGAAGGAGCGGCTTGTATGCTAAAGAGGAAGTTTTCAACTTCAACAATGTAAATAATGATGATGATGATGTGGATGATGCATACACAATGCAATTTGGAATAGTTGTCATTCTGTTCTCTTCGTCAAAACTTTGTGTACACACACGAGGAAGCTCTATGCATGCGGTAAATTAGAGTTAAAAAGCCAAAATACTACTTCTGCGTATTCGAGAATGGATTTTTTTTCGGATGAAGGATGAAAAGGTAATTTAATCTTCTTCTAGAATTCGCAACTCATGCGATTTCAATTTTACAAAAGATCAAAAAGGACTTTGCGTTATGTCATCAAATCAATAGAACTCAAACATGCATTTTTCAGTACAAGCGTTCATTTTCTCGCCTCGTGAGCTTCTAAAGCCCTAGTTTTCACTTGATTTACTCTAAAGGTGTTTAATAGGAAATGAGTGAACTGCAAATCAAATCGACCTGTGATTTATCCATGAAAAGTTGTACATCTGTACATGTGCGGAGTTCCCATATTTTCGCACATGGTGCACCAGAGCATTCATACTTGACACATTTATTTTTCCCCCTTTTAAAATGAAAAATGGGAAGCCTTGCCGATCATCATCACAAGAGGGGAAATTAATAGTCTGTGGAATGGCAAAGACATGCCGGTGAAATGATTCCCGTGTTGGGTTTATGCAGATTCTTTTTTTCGTACAGCTTGATGCTCCGTTGGTAATGATAATAATGGGACAAGTGCAAATTTGCAATTTTTATAGCTCTGCCGTAGATGGGAAGCGCTATAAAAAGTTTGCAATATAAAAAAAAGAAACTTAACCTACATTTTTTCAAAATGGAAGAAATGACTCACTCTCACAGATTTTTTTACAGTGCACAGAATTCCTCTCATTCTCACTCGGTCTATTTTAGAAGCTACTCCACTTATTTTGCAAGTTGTAAACTTGTATTTTAAAAACCATAAAAAAAGAATAGCGCACCGATACGGTGCTTCATGAAAACCGTGCATGTAGCAAAAGTAAGTAAAGTATACCTATACATGCATTCATTACAATGAAATCTAAACTCTTTTCTAAATTGCATCCAATCCAACCAAGCCGAAATTGACATGCGGGGATCCAACTTGTCTGCCTCTCTTCCCCTCCTCACATTAGTGAACTCAACTCACTCAGATTTTTTTGCAATTGTACATTTTCAAAATCGCGGAAAAAGCATTTAAGTTACTGCATGGGGAAAAACGGCAATAATCATTTCCTACATATTTATTTCTTCATCCAAAATGAAGTAAAACACTTTGCAAGGGATACCCAGCTCTATTGTCATCATGTCATCATCATCATCATTTACCCACTAGAAATGAAGCAATCTCAGTAACGTCAACATTCACAGATCCAAAATATTTTTTTCTGCTGCGATACAAACTGCGAATCCGGTCTAATGGCAACGATTTCGAATGAATTTGAAAGAGCTAAGCCTGCATTATTACTATCACCATGAAGATTAGTACTATCACTATTGTCATCTTTTAATCTGGGTAATGTAAGCAGAGGTACATAATAAGTAGCATGTTCACATTTTTTGCGACGGATATAAATGAAAATATCAACCATGCCAAAATGTAAAAGAAAGAGATATCGACCATCGACTAGAGTTAGCAGTATACCTACTTCTAAACACGTTATGATGAGATGAAAAAGCATGTCGTATTGCTATAGGCACCTGTGTTCTTGGGTATACAAAGTATGAAGTTTCAAACTCCAATCATAAGCCTCCAATCCAATAGGTATACGCGTTTTAAATGGTAAAGCATAGCATAAGTAAGTTAGTAAAAAAAAGAGTGTGAGTACGTATTATTTTTTTGCCAGCAAACCTCATCAGAGGTTAAAGCCCTTTTTACTTACATTTTGTTTAGTCATAATAAAAAAATTTGTTACGTTAGATGAACGAGGGAAAAGAACGTGTGTGCTCTATGTTTACATGCCTATACTATACATATGAGCACGTATGTACACTGACTTGACTTGCATGTCCCCACATAAACAGAGCATCGCAATATTATTATCATCATCACGAACGCAAAGGTTTAACGAACGTTCTTGGCTCAAATGCCGCTAACCTATCACTACATGGCCAACATGCAAAAGGTTTTGGCTTGAAACAGAGAATTACGGTACATTGCATACCCATACATACATAAATACATGCTTACGTAGAGGAATGCCTAACTAGAGTTTTTTACTTGAGCTGTTGTGCTGACTGACTCATTCCATACTACTTACACGAGTTCACTTCAGCTCTCAGTTCTCGTCTGGCTCTCACCAGATGAGCATCATGAAGCAAGCTCCAGAACTGCGTCGCACTTTCCCCGGATTCGATAATATGAGCCATTCATTTTAGACTAAAAGACTATGAAAATATGATGCAATGCAATGTATAGTGCATTCATTTGGACACTTTCTCAACTCCAAACTAAGACTAAGTCATTTGGATTTTCGAGTCCTGCTGCGTTCTAAAGTTTCAAAAATACGAAGATGATATCTGAAACAATTTTGCGAGAAAAAAACGTAGACTTTCTGCGCTTGCCTCACAATTGGTTAGGTAGGTACGGAAGCTTTCATCTGATCCTCATGATGATGATGACGACAATGATTATGACTATGACGAAGCTCAAGCTGATGCTAGTAACCTACGTAAAAAGTATGGCCCTTCCACTTCCACTAGATATTTTGTTTTTATCTCTGTATGTATCTTTCTCTCTCTCGCTTTCAGTGAATGTAACTTGAGCGTCGATGCGGAAGAAGAAAAGTTTTTTTTGGAAGTCGTACAAATGAATACAAAAAAGTATGACTTGACTTGACTACGAAAAAAGTTCGGAAGAACCTCGCGAAAAAAGTTTTTTTTTGCCAAACAAACTGTAAATGTAAAACGATACTTACGTACTACTACATACATAATATTTGGCATTCTATTTCCATTCTCAATGATACACGTTGTTATTCTTGTAATGCATTTAGAAGCCTCTTCCAATAAAAGTTTTTTTACAGAAGAACGAAGTTGCAAAAATGTAATGTGAATCGAATGAAGTTAAAGTACCATTTCTACTACATATTTTTCGAGATAAATGGGCCAAATGGCAAAAATATCTCGCTCTCCTTTTTTCTTTTGATATCATTCTGGAAAAAAGAAGTGCTTTGAAGAAAAACAAGCTGTAATTTCTTTATGGAAGTTATGAATGATCTTCATCGAGTTTTTCCATTATGTAATCCTCTCTCATCTTCTTGTGTTTCCTTTGAACGTTAGAGTTTCAAAAGCACTTGGAAGGCTGCTGGGATCGGCTCAGCTTGCCTTCATTTTTGCAATTATGTTTTTGGATCGTAAAAGGAAAAGAGGATGGATTCTCTGGAAGGAGAGGCAGAAGTAGTGATAGTCATTTTTATTTTGAAAGCGAAATCTGAATCCAAACCTCGTATTTCAGGTTTCCTTTGCTCGGATTTCCCAAATGTAAACTACTCGTTTTTAATTCTTTAGAAAGGAAGAAGCCTGCTTGGAGGAAGTGTAGAAGAGCTTGTAATGTTTCTAGCTTTTATAAGCAAATTGTAGAGTTTATACTAGATACTGCTCATTCTCAAACCGGAAGTGTAAGGACTTTTGCAAAAACTCAGATTTTCCGCAAGATGGTTGCAAATGTCGTGCATGTAGCAAGTTCCATCAAAAGGAAAACATAAAAAGGGAGAAAGCAAGCAACGCAAGCAGAATCGCCCAGAGTTTTTTTCTCTTTTCAAACCGCCTTTATATCTATATTCTGAAAGAAAAGATCTACTACAAATCCATGTAAAGCTCCAGTCTTCCTTCGCCTTCTTCCTGGAGAACGAGCCTAAAGACTACAAAAAAATCTACTCATCCTGTAGTAATACGGAAGTAGTTGTCGATGTTCTCGCAGCGTTTCCATTTTATTTACACGAGGCAATTTTTTTGCCTCCTCCAGTGCTAAAGCAGAAAGCGGTGGTGACTGTACGGAATAGTGTAGTTCGTGGGAGGAGGTGGAGCAAAGCTGAAAGAGAGAGTAAAAGCGGTTTTCTTCTTTCAGCCGAAACAGGCGGGCGTATGGCCTGTGTAGTTTCCTTCACGATTTGCTACGTAGTCACTCGAATGAGGAAAGCTTTTACAAAAAAACTAAACTGCTGCTGCTGCTACGGCCATTGCTGTTTTCCCTAGTTCCAGTTTCGTATTACATAACCATAACTGAAAAGCTTTGCTCCATCTGTTTGCTCGCCTTACTTGAGATTGGGATGAGAGGCAATACTCAGCGAAGGAACGTTTCACCGGGTACACATATATTGCAAAATTCCTTTGAAATATTTGTATACATGCATACGTGGACACACTTTAACTTTCTCTTTTTAATTCGTAAAGAGCTGGAGGAACGCTTGAAACGTTCTGGAATGTTTCTCTTTTATGGGGGTGTAATGTAATGTCGTTTATTTCATTATATTCCTCCTTTTACAACTTCACTTTTTATGTTCGACTTTCTTTATTGTTTACTACAAGCATTGCACATGTATGTATGCATGCATGCATGTATGTACATGATTGGATCGCATGGCCCTTTCTTCTGCTCAAGCCGAGTAGAAACGAGAAAAACCCTTTGCTTCGCTTTTTCTGAGGGAAAGCGAGCGAGAAAAAGAAGTATTATTTTCAGGTTGAAACGAAACGAACAAAACTTCGTTTTGCAATGCAATGGTATTATTGAATTTAAGGGTCCCGTTTAGAAGGAGAATTATATTTTTTGCAAATATTATGCTCCGCAAGTGTGGATGGAAGAAGAGCGACGACACCATAATAATATTAGTTTCGGAACAGATAGCCATAGCCAAGCCAAACCAAGCCACTACACGCGTTCCATTCAGTACATGCTTTTACTTTGGGCTGGTCTTCCATCCAACCATACGAAGTATATAGGTAGTAGTTTTAGCAATGTTTCATGCGATATTTAGAAAATACTGAGGAAGGCAAAAGAATGAAAGTGGAAGTTTTTTATGGCACCATCACACACATTCCTGTAGATTTTCGCCGCACGCGGAAAAAACTTTGGTCCTCTTTTCGTTGCTCCAATGCAGTTAAGAACTTTAAGTGAGTGATATAAGGAGTATGGACATGGGACTCACTATATCAAAGTTAAATGGCCTAATGAAATGCTTTTACTTAAGCATGTACCTATATAGCATCAGATAAGAGCACATGGAAATGGATATACAAAGTTTTTTTTTTGGCAAGCACGACATGGACAGAAAAAACACTCTCACTTTCTTTCATTCCTCCGTCTATAATTATATGAAATGACTTGGTTGGCTATAAGCCCGACCCTATTTCCATTTTCACAAGCAAAGCAAAAGCAACACGACTACGACGACAGAAAAAAATGTAGGTCAAACTGGGCTCTGTGTTTTTTTCTCATTCAAAATACTTACTTACTTGCGATGTGATTGCGAGCGAGTAAGCGATAGTGATGATATGTATGGATAAATATAAGAGTTTTTAAGTGATGAGTTATGCCGATATACATACACACAGAGAGAAAGAGATACTGTCACAAGAGTTTTATTTATTTTAGTGCTTCAACCAAGCGTCACTCGCATGCAAGACAGCCCATGAGGATGATGACTTGACGATCAACATAATCAAATCGTATTGCATCACATCTTTACACACACAAACACGCGTGGTGAGAGTAGAATCCAATTCATGGAGAAGAGAGAATGGATCCTTTGGTCCGGAGTCCGGAGAGAGAAAATTTTGCTTTTTCCACCTCCACCATCCACAATTTTCACAATTTTGCTATTCTTCAAAAGAGAGCTATTGAATGCAAAATTGAAGTTGGTTTTATAACAAGCGGAAACCCTGTGACTTTCATTGCCCTTTGCACGAGTCTTTAGGTACGCACGAGAGAGGATTCCAGCGAATCTCAAATTTAGGAACATGTGTAAAACGGTTTTTACATCGCCGCGAGGAGGATATGCACGGATAGAATTGATGCTAAGTTTGATGTGATGATGAAGCTCGATGCTCCTGGAGTGGAAAGGGCATGAGGAATTATAATGAAGAGGAAAAAAATACTATTGAAAGTGATGGAGGAGAGAGAAGATAGATGAAATGAAAATATTCCTTCACTTTTCTTTGATGACTGATATTACATTTCCCCTTTAGTGGACGCGTGTTATATTCTGAGGAAATCACGAAGATTAGAAAAGAGGAAGATGTGTCACATTCATGCGAAGCGTGATACAGGAATATTATTATCACTTGTGACATCCGAATAACAATGGTTTTTTTCGGATTTATGGACTTGGATCGATGTTGGAATAAATGTGGGTGAGGACTTTGCTCTCTTTGGAACGTAGTAAATAAATATATGTACCAATGTACAGGCAACTGAGCAAAGAAAAAAATGTATTAAATGGTTCCTTGCGTAATGCACGAGCACGGATGGATGATCAATAAAACATAAACGTGTTGAAGGCATAAAACAAACAGCCATACCCACTAGAAATGAGAATGAAGCGTTATGAAGAAAGCGGTAATAACTTTCGCAAATATTTTCTTCTTGCAAGCTTGGAACCTGTACTCCCAAACGCTGATGCGATAAGAAGTTCATTCAAACTTTGGAAAGGATAAAAAAATGAGACTTGCTTTTGAAAGTACATAGTAGGAAATGAATCGAACTTGCATTCCTGACGTTGGCTATATATTATTCATTGTATATGTATGCATGTACGTGACGAAAAAAGGTATGTAATGTACGTAACCTACTTTTCCTATTTTTTCGGTGATTTACAGCCATTTTGGCGAGATTCTTATCAATTTCAACAAGATTAGGCAAACGTCTAATGGAAAGGAAAGAAAGTTTTTAAAACAAAGCTAGATAGGAATCATCCAATCTTGGCTTGCTCTCTAGAAACACACAAGCATAGCTCGTTAGCCACTAAATGAGGAGGCGGAGTGGGGAAATGTAAACGAGGAGGAGGAGAACGATAAGCACAAGTGATTTTCCATGCGAAAATAAGAAGGATAAAATAAAATTGGGTTAAACTGGGCCTACCATTTCTCCTTTTCAAAATACATATGTACATGACAAAAATGCAGCGTTCTGTTCACTTTGTTTGGTTTTCCTGGTGTCAACCAAACCAAACCACGACATTAGTAAAAGCAAAATAAAATCCCATAGTGTCGGAGGAGATAGGAAGAGTCCACGGTGTCGAGATAAATCCACAAGCTGCATTTTCCTGTCTGGTAAACTCGTAAATCTTTATAAAATATCAACTGATAAAGAGAATTAGCAAAACTTGGGCAAACACAGACCTCTTCTGCTCTACTCAATGGTCTAGTCCGAGCCCTAAGAATTGTAAATATGATACGAAATAACAAGTGAGACTCTAAAATGAAAATTAAAATTCCCGCCGCGGCTCAATTGCATCGCAGCCATGCTTCTACTTGGCTGATTACTGCAGAATTTTTTAAAAGAGAAAGGATCTCAGAGTCTCAAGAAGGCGAAGGCACATGAAAAAAGAATTGAGATTTACCGCTCAGCTGCCCATCTTTCTCTTTATATTTATGAGTCTAGTGGCTCAGGCAAGACCAAATTGGCTTTAAATCTTTTCCTGTGCTTAATTGGATAATGATATTTGTTATTTTATGGCTTAGATACGCTCTACTACAACCATTTATTAGATCATTTTACATTTCTCCACGCAATGCGGATTGAAGTTGACATTAAAAATGGTCACATTTTTTATGAGGCGCAAATAAAGAGTTACGCATGGTACGGACGGACATGTGCAACTTTAACCAAAGTGGAAAATACGATGTTATGGCATGGCTGTATGACTATGACTTATTTACATAATTTAAAATTGGGCAAGTGACATGAGGCAAGTCTATCCAAAGGAGAAATTAGGTTACACGCGGGCCACTTCGTTTGCATCTTGTAACGAGATGTGATATGCGATGCCCTTTTCCAGTTTAAATCGTAAATGATGAGTCATTGTTTCGCCCATTTCAGTTGTACTATAGTTATAATTACTATTTGAACAAGAATTATTTACTCATCTATATTTTCCTTTCATCACTGCCATTAGTGTTGTCGGATTCCAAAAGTAGAGCAGCAAACGTTTATTGTCAAAATATTTAAGTAAAAAATGGGTTTAAGGTAAATGAGCCAGACACTGACTAATTTCCTGGGACATTTTCACATTCCATTGGGCATTTCATTATTTTAGGTATACATTTATTATTGCGTAGTTGATATGTAAAGATACTGATGATGATTATGCGTTGCGTGCGTGATGCGAGGAAACGAGGCTGCATCGCAAAAATTACAGGAACGTTAATGACCGGGTGATTTTACAAGTGCGAAAAAAAACTTGGCAAACCCGAAGAATGTCTAGAGGACAGAATAATTGATGCTGTTTTGAAAAACATGTATGCATAGCTATTGTTAAAATTTAAATATTTCAAATGAAGACCTGTCACTGATTGATTTAATCTTGCTCGCTTTTCGGAAAATTCTGGATTACATCAAAAAGGTAGAAAGAGAGATGTTCCATCTGTCAATAGACTTTTGTGTACACGTCCAATCCAAGAATATTTATTTGCCTTTTTCATGAGTGCAGTTTTTCTACTATTTTCATCGAATAAAAAAATAATTCTGCATGAATTTATAATGTGCAGAATCAAACGCTTTATGGTTCTCTCACTCGATCTTACATATCTTGTCGTCGTCTGTGGTGGTATTATTTGGTATGATGGTGTGGTGTGCTGTCGGCAAACAGCATTATATGCAAATAAAGGTTATCAGCCTTTGTACAGAAATTGACCTAAATATTTTTTCAGAGGGCGAGCAACGATAAATCGGAGAGGCAATAAAAAAATTTATATGGAAAAGTTTCATATTTTCATCATCAAAACAAACGCAAGCAAACAGGCAATGCAATGCAGAACTCATTTCAATTCAAACTTTTTTTTAACCATATTAAAAAATATGAACCCTGCACATTACTTAATGAATTATATGAGCATAATTTGTACATGGTTTCTCCATGTAATATACCTACATATGCACACATATATCTACACTCTCCGTAATGGAATGACTTTTCCCAGAAATGATTTTCACAGCTCAGCTATTTCTGCTTCACAGGTCTTATTATTACATTACGACGAGCAATCATTACGTAATAATAAAAATGGTAAGTTTATGGCACGTAGGCAGTATATTATGTATGTATGTATGTATAGACATGCAAAAATCCGCGTAAAATTTAACCTGCTGTAGGACCTTTCACTCCGCCACAGCCAGCCCAATCACATTATGGAACAGGGAAAAGGAAGGAAATTCATTTGTGTTTGGTTAAGATTATGGTAAGGAGCTGTATGAAGAGTAGGTATTTAGAAATCGTAAATATTTTCTACTTACACAGGCTATGGCTATACCCACAGATTAGATTCTCGTATGGGCAGGCAGGAAATATAAAGGAGAGGAAAATACCACTCAGTTCATTCTTCAGAAGGCACGACACGACATGTCGCATGCATTATCGACATTATTACCGTTTTTTCTCTGAGCCCATGTCCTATCGCCAATAATAAACGAGGGAAAATATCACCCTGTGACTTTTTTATATGAGAGGAAAGTAGGTGAAGTTGTAAATATCAGGAGCGAGAATAGAATGAACGCCATCAGTAAGCAATATTTTATAACAGCGAGCTCCTCCACCACCGCACCACCACTGACTGCTCCTGCTTTTCGTTAGTATTTAATAATAAGTAAGTTTATGATGATGTGATGTGGTGTGATGCAAAAGGGAAAATGAAAATGTCGGAGAATTTTTCAGGCATCATTTCCCCTGATATTTTTTCGTGAATTACTATGCAATATTTTACATTGATCCAGATTCATGAATTTTCACTTTCCCTTTTTCTCGCCATCCATCTATCCTCCTCCCACGGAATGCGTTCGGAAGCTGATCAATCTTTGTCAAAGTGCAAAGGAGGGGAAACGCAAGCTTAGGCATTTGAATAACAAAATTAAGCATTCATACTTACTTGGGAAATTACAAAAAGCTAATGGCTATATGTGTGTGTGGAGCGATAAGAAAATTGCATAAAATTTCCATCTTTAATTCTGATTTATCATTTAAAACAAAAAATATGCTCATTAGTCATCATAGTCGTAACGCTAATTAAATTATCCGAAAGGCAGTTTTCGTAATCACATATATATGCTCGATCATTATAACACACCGCTGCAGCCTAGAGAATCAAAGCAGATGAAATTTCGAAATTTATCCTTCAGAAAAAATTCTCCTCCCTCCATGTTTGATAACGCAAACCGCACATGATGATGATTAATAATATTTCGAAGTTTTTTATGCTTTCGATGATGATCATGATCATGCATCAGCGGTATCGTACTTATAATAATAATATGATTTGTATCGTGTGCCACTGGTATAATGTAGTGATGCGATGATGATAATGACAATGCAATAACTAACTGTACAACCCATCGCATAATAATATCCAACTACTTTTTACGACGATAACAATCAGAGATGCAATATGCAATAACAGTCCATCTGTGCAACAATTTTTTTTTCGAAATTTCCCAATTGTGCCATGTCAGAACAGAACAAGGCATGTGCTATATGAATCGAAGCATCCATCTAAATACTCGAATGGATGCATAATTCCAAGGTAAAGTTACGTGTGCAATGGCAACAGCAGTAGTGTACATTTTACACGCACACAGGTTGGTAGGTAATAATTTTTTTCTGCAAAAAACCTGTACCTGTTCTTGTGTGCAACGGCAACAGCAGTAGTGTACATTTTACACGCACACAGGTTGGTAGGTAATAATTTTTTTCTGCAAAAAACCTGTACCTGTTCTTTTTCTTCTAAAAAGAAAAATCTGAATGAGATATATGGCACTTTTTTATCATCCATCCCTAAAAATGCGTATCCTTTAATCTTTTTTCGAAGAAAAATATGATTACATGAAAATGACGCTGGCATAGCATGATGATGATGGCATAAAATATTATACAGACTCTCTCCACACACAGCAGTCTCGCTGATTACTTGACTTGATGAAAATGAGTTTTTTGAGATGATTATAATACGATGACAATAGAAGCTACTCGAGTGAGTAATAGTAATATGGGCAATTATTCGTGTTGCAAAAAATTATAATCTTGACATAACTTTTTATATACGCACAGTGCTATAAACATACTGCAGTAGTATAGATCCATTGCTCAGGGGAATGAATTTTTTTGTTAAAAAAAGATTTTTTTGTCTCATGTTTCTTCAAATTAAGTTTATGGCTTGACGAATGATTATCATTGTTTTTTATATGCAAAAAAAACTGCCGAGAAAAAATCTCAAAGAGAGAATTTATAATGCTTGAAATTTTCTGTGTGCGTGAGTGTTTTACATGGTATAGCGGTGGTGCATGCACTTTTT
>JAHZNI010001503.1:0-11822 GCA_027744415.1 Seira ritae | reverse complement strand
ATATTTTTTGTTTTGATCGCTATGCAAAAAATAATTTAATTTTTGCTAATTAGCTTTGAATTCTTTGCTACTTCTTTCCAAGCTTTAAGCTTTTATTTATAAGACAAATAAGTATATGCATAATATGTAAGTCGGCCTTGCCTATGTGACAAAAACAAAAACAAAAAATAAACAAACAAACAAAATTAAATACACCAGAAGGGAGCTCGCCTATCACGTTGCATGTTTTATGGACAGTCAACCCTTGCGTGTCATTGGAACTACCCAATTTCCATAACATTAGATGTCAATTTATTGAGATACTGCCGCTGGTTGACCAAGCGCAAAATTACAAAGCTACTGATTGCTGATTAAATCACTATCATTGCATAAATATTGATAGTGCGCACCTTGAGTGTCCTTTCCAGAGGGAAATATTGCTTAAGGGTCGTCCATTTAGAATGTCGCTCACTGAAGAGGGTGGGAGGGTTTGTGCCTGCCCATCTCTATCCTGTAACGGCGACATGGAGGAGGGTGGGTCTGAAAATCAGTTGTTTTTTGCGTGACGTTCTTAATGTACAACCCCTTAGGATAACGGCGGTGTCAAGAAATTGATGCTGTTTACACTTTCATATTATGATCTCCAGAGTTCAGACAAACTCTAACCTTCAACTCGGCTCAAATCAATGACGCACTGTCTTACCTTTCATCATCATTATCATGCGGTGATGTTATGGGAATTTCCAATCAGGAATCGATTGTCGGACATGATAAGCTTGGCAGCCAAAATTTTTACTTCTCATGCATCAAATGGACATTCAATTTCAAAAAACCGAATGGGTAATTCTATTCTATGATAAGCATGTCATGATAAGGCTGTAATAGTATATCAGCATCGTCATTGTCTATTCAAGATGAATGGCTCGTTAAAGTGGAGTGGGAGTGGATGTAAATGCTCTTAAAAGTGCAAAATTGATTGTTTTTAAAAAATATTTAGAATTGAACTGTTACCAAACACTCTCATCATTATTATTCCATTGATACCCAATACAATAGTTCAGATAACAAAAATATTATGCACACGTGTGGCACTTCCAGAACTTTATAAATACCCGGGCTCCACACGACCACAGCATCATTCGGAGATCCGATAGATTGATAATCATGAAGGTTCTGGCGTTAGTTTCCTTTTTCGTGGTTGGCATCACTGCCATCCCCATCGTGGAGCAGAAGGTAAGGTATGACAACTACAAGGTCTACCGCTTCGTCCCCAAGACAGAGGCCGAGGTCGAGCTCCTCTCTTCTCTGGAAAATGACTTCCCTGGGGTAAAATAAGACATTTTAATGAACTTAAAAGGAAATTATATTTAAATTGTAATTAAGTACCTATTTAAATTGATATTCAGGTCTTGTTCTGGAAACGAGTTGGAAAGGTCGGCAGGCCCGTCGACATCATGATCCCTCCCCACCTCCAAAATGAAATCCTGTCCGGACTCCAGTCCACCATGGAAGTCAATGAGCCTTGGATTGAGGATGTCCAAAAGTAATTGATTATATACATATGCATGAGTTTAATTATGTAAATTACATTATGATTAACTTTTAACTACTTAACTTATAGATTGATTGATGAGGAAGAAGCCGCCAACAAAGCTGGTCTCGCCAAGTCAAAGAGGTTGAGCTGGGATGCTTACTACCAGTACGATGAGATCCTGCAGTGGTTGGATGAGCAAGTCGCACTTCACCCCAACGTTGCATCTGTTCAAACCTACGGTAAGTATATTTCTAGTCTCACACGCGTTCAATATGGGAATTACAGGCAGAGGTGAATAAAACCCAGGGTTTCAAAAACGTTTTTACCCACTTTTATCCAAACCCAGTGGGCGAAAACCGGGCTATATTTTACCATTGCAAGTAAATGATAGCCGTTGGTTTTAACCCAGGGCGAAAACAAATCTTGAAAAATAAATCCCATTTTAATTTGTATTAAATCGGGTGGTCAAAAACAACATATTTTACCCACGGCCATCTCTGATTTTTAATTTTTATCTGATTTTCATTTTTCACTTTCAAGGTCAATCTTTTGAAGGCAGGCCATTGAAGCTCATCAAGATCTCCACTGGAGGAAATGGACAACGCCCCATTATCTTTTTGGATGCCAGTAAGTGCATTAAAAATATGAGACTAAAATAATTAAACTAAAAATGTAAATTCTAAGGAGATGCTACAATTCATTTTACCTATTTCCTTTTTTAGATATCCACGCCAGAGAGTGAGTAAAAAACCTCCAACAGCTAACAACTCAATGCAAATAAATTCCAGTTTGTTCAGAAACTGTAATCGGGAAAGTAAAAAATATTGTGCATGTTTTTCCTTCTCTCAATTTGATTAGATGGATTACCAATGCTGTAGCCACCTACATCATCAACGAGCTCTTGAACGGAGACGCATCTGGACTGAGGTCACAATTGAACACGTATGACTTCCACATTGCCCCTGTCCTCAACCCTGATGGATATGTGTACACCAGGACCGACAGAGTATGCATTCATTCAAATGTCTTCATTTTTTTCTGATTATTCCATATTTTCTAGATTAAATTTTTATTGTAATTGTTTAGATGTGGAGAAAGACACGTTCCAACTACGCCGGAGCCCTGTGCAGAGGGTAAGCCTACTCCAAAAATTTAAAAAATAAATTACGCATTTACATCTTTTATTTCTGCATTGATTATTCACGAATTTTAATTGCATTCATCTTCAATTCATTTTCAGAGCTGACCCCAACCGCAACTTCGGTTACATGTGGAACAGTGAGTGAATATGAATTACAAAATAATACACATTATGATCTATGCAAATCAATCGATTGATCTGAAATCAATCAATCAGACCAGACAACCATTTACAATAAATCTTATCTTGTCTTAATCTATAGCCGGTGGCGCCAGCGCTATCTGCTCCTCTG
Source organism: Seira ritae (assembly GCA_027744415.1). Taxonomy (NCBI): domain Eukaryota; kingdom Metazoa; phylum Arthropoda; class Collembola; order Entomobryomorpha; family Entomobryidae; genus Seira; species Seira ritae. The sequence continues at coordinate 8,876 of JAHZNI010001503.1, read as the reverse complement.
AAACATACAGAGGCGTGAGTGCCTTCTCCGAGCCTGAGACCAAGGCCATTTCAGAATACTTGGACACAATTGAATCCCGCACTGCTGCCTACATCAGCTTACACAGCTACAGTCAACTTGTCCTCATCCGTAAGCCAGATCAATTAAAATAATCATGACAATCAATTTTCGATCAATTCAATTCAAATCTTATCTGAATGTATTGCCAATTGTGATTGATTGATTAGCATACGGAACCAACGTCAATGGCTCTCCTCGCGTCCCTGATCATGAAAACCACATGAGGTGAGCTGCGCAATTCTAATTCAAATTCAAGGCCATCCGGATTCAATCATGACTATGACCGAGGGTCGGACGTCTCGTCGAAAGCGCCATTGCCCGCCGCTACAACACTCGCTTCACCACCGGAAACATCGTCGAGATCCTCTACGTCGCTTCTGGCGCTAGCGTTGACTGGATGAAGGGCGTTCATGACACGAAGCTCTCCTACACTTTCGAACTGAGGGATACTGGACGCTATGGATTCCTCCTTCCTCCAGATCAAATCATCCCATCAGCCCTCGAGTTCATTGATGGTCTCATCGTCTTGGCTAATGATCTTAAAGTCCAACTGGCAGCTGAAAAATAATTATTATTTGTTCTGTGATATTAAAAAATACATAAATGCATCAATAAAAAACATACTTGCTAACCAGAGATGGACGTGGGTAAAATATATATAGTTTTTGACTACCCGTTTTGATACGAATTAAAGGGGTTTTATTTTTCAAGATTTGTTTTTGCCCTGGGTTAAAACCAACGGCTATCATTTGCTTGCAATGGTAAAATATAGGCCGTTTTTGCCCACTGGGTTTGGATAAAAATGGGCAAACCCGTTTTTTACCACCCACTAGTTGCCAAAACCCTGGGTTTTATCCATCCAACACGCAAAAAAACTTTTCATGCAAAACAGATTTTTATTTTCGATTTTGCATGTGTCTCAAATACCCGCTGGAACTAGACATAATTATGATGCATTAGCAATTTTTATGTACATTCAATGGAGATGTGGACACGAGATAAGGCTATCCATTACTATTACAGGTTTCTACTTTTTATCCTGAAAAACCCTGCTTTTAAAAATCATTTAATCGATCCAACCCAACACCGCAAAATAATGTTTATGCCTTCCCCTTTCCTAATTTGAAGCATGCAGTGAACAAATGGATGGAGATGGAGGGGGAGAGTTCTGCCTTTGCATGCAACATTGAACATGCAATGCAATGAAAGCTTCCATGAACTCTTGCTTTCATATCCATAAGTTGCCATGGTAACGATCATGTCAATAAATGAAAACAAACTTTATATATTTTTTCCTCTTCATATGAGAAAAAAATAGTGGTGAGGAGGCAGGAGGAGTGAAAACAATAACAAATGCTGGAGATGGACTTGTGATTTCTGAAAAAAAATATTCTGATTTTAGAAAGGAGTCATGATTATTTTGAAGTGATTGAAGTAGGTAGAATTGAAGGAAATCATGCCACTCTGCTCAATCTACACGGAGCCCGTCAGGGTAAGATATGTGAGTACTGTGCTGTCCAAAGCGACTATTTTCAATGTCATCATTGCCATCCTGAGTGTGGTCATTCCCTACCTGGTTTGCTACCGAATGCAAGGTAATTACAAATTAACTAAACTATTAAATTAAATTAAACCATAGCAAAGATATTTAAGGAAAAAGGGGAAAGGGTATGTATGTATTTTGCATTTAAAATACTTTTTCAAGGATTCTGGGTGATTCTGGAAACTTTCCGTGAGCAGCCCCAAGTATTATTCAAGCACCAGACCTTGGCCGTGCTGGAGGTTCAGGGTGCCAATGGCTCCAGTGATACTCTGGTCTGGACAACTTTCCCGGGATTGAGGTCGATGGTGGACAGTAAAGTTTTCCCATCGGTCATGGTAAGCTCATTCCAAAACAAAATAATTATATCTATAGGGGGTCGTCCATTTAGTATGTCACAAGCCAGGGGGGAGGGAGAGGTTTGGGACTGCCTATCTTACCCATGATGACGTTCCTATCCTGTAACAGTGACATGAGGGGAGGGGGTCTGAAAAATCGGGGTTTTGCGTGACGTACTAAATGGAAGAACCCTAGTTAAAAATAATTATTTAAAGAAGGCATGATTTATGATTATGATTGATAGACCTCACATTAATCTTAATTACTAAATTTTCAGTCGAGGGAGCCCGACCTCAACTACGACGCGATGAAGGATTTCCTGGAAATAGATATCACCTTCCCCCTCAAGAACGAGTCCGTGATTGCTGCTCACATTATACTGCTATTTGAGTACAAATTAAAGGCAAGTTGTCCATCTAACATCTACAGTTAAAGTTTAAATGGTGATTAAATTAAGTAATCAGTAATTAACTTATATTTAAGTAGAAATTCGCCAGTCTCGAAATGGAATCCATGGTGTATGCTGGCTACGTCGCTGGAAATTCCGGAAACAGTTACGAGTTCACGGGAGACCTCGGCCTGGTCCAGAAGCAGCCCCTGTGGAGCAAGTATCACGATGAAAGGTTCAAAGTGGAAGCCGTCCCCAGGCAGAGCCTGAATGTGAAGGACTACTCCCTCTCGAAAATTATTAAGGAATATGCAGCAAGAAATGGTAAATCCAATTATTCAAATTATAATTAAATTGCAAATGGACTTAATTAGATATGTAAATCATTTTTTGCAGTGAGCACAACCCTCCAAAACAAGTACGAGATCTGGACGACGAGCGGCTACGCCAAGGACTTCTCCATCAAGGGCACCATCATGTACTCGGAAGTGAGCTATCAGTGCTGGGCTGGGATGTGGCAGATGCTGAAGTGGGCCTGGGTCCAGTACTTCTGCGTCTTCGTCGTCATCTACGCCATCCTCAGAGCTTTCCAGAGGACAGTGTACAAAGCAAGACTGTTCGAGACGTTGGTCGTCGTGCCCTGGGAGAAGGGGCAGGTGAACTTTTGAACATGGTGTACAGAGTACAGAAGTACGCAGGTTACAGATGTAAATTAAAATTACGTTTTTAAATAAATAATACTTTACCTCAAATAAAGTTTGTTTAAAACCTCATGCGATAAGATAATTGTAAGTATCGTAATTATTTAAATGGACAAAAAATAAAATAAAATGGAATAATAAAAAATAGACATCGAGGGTTCATTTTATGTCTATGAAATGTCTTTAATTTGATCCTTTCTAATAGTAGGATAATATTTTTTTTTTAAATTTTATATCAATTAACTAATTACAGCATTAAAATTATTTCTCGAAAACTTAATTATNAACTAATTACAGCATTAAAATTATTTCTCGAAAACTTAATTATAGTATATTCGATATCAATTTCAATACGGTGTGATGTAATACGGGACTTGAATGGTTCTCGGGGGATTTCCTTCTACATCAACAGTTAGATACGCATACTCGGGCTTCCCCTTCACGAAATTGATCTAGACGCACATAAATACACAAAAAAAATGCAAAATCAAATATTATTTTATTATATACTAGAATTAGCTGACATATCACATCACCAGGATTTAGTAGGTAGATACTTAAAGGCAGGGATCAGTAAATTACATCATTTTCCTCCTTAATTACAGATTACTTATTACGCAGTATTTTTATTAGCCTAGGTAAATTACGATTACTTATAATTACTTTAAAAATTTTCGTAGTATTCAATTCACAATTACGCATTACTTTGAATAATATACCAATCCTCACATTACGGATTATAAATTACCGTAATCGATTACAATTTAAATTGTACATTACATGAATCGGAGTTTTTGTTTCTAAAAACCTAAGGAATGAAAGATATAAGGAATTTTTTATTTTTAAAATAGAGTTTTGTAAGTTTAACACGAATACAATTGCATATTGAGACATTTAATATTAACGTTTACGACATTTATGACGTTCAAAGCTTACTGAAGACTGCTTTTGGGTAAATTTTGATATGGCTTTATGGTATCATGATACATATAATCATTACTAGGTAATGATTACGAGAAAGTCGGGACGCCCAAAATCACACATTACAAATTACTTCAGCAAGTTTTAGGCCTCAAATTACACATTTTCAATTACTTGTTCTAAAATTGTGCCACATTATTACAAATTCCATATTAAGTAATTCCTAATCGATTACGTAATAATTACAAAGTAATTGGGATTACTTCCAATCCCTGCTTAAAGGTTTTTTTACTCACGGTATTCTTTTTCAAGTTTACTGTTCCCACCCCTAAGGAGCCAGCGATAGGGAAGGACATGGTTACGGTCAACGAAATACCTTCAATGTCCTCGTCCTCTGGCAAATCCTTTTGAACTCCATTTTGCTCTTGCTTCTGTCCTTCTGATTCCTTCCTCCTGATTTTAGAACGACATAGAAAACAGCAAATTAATTTTTTAAATTAGACATTGACAGATTGTCATTGACTAGTTCATAAATATTTATAAATATTATATGGGGAAGACTAAATACTGAGTCTGAGACCTGGATTGCGAACGATTCCTAGTCCATTCTTTGACAATCCAGCTATCCGGCTCGTCACTGCAGTTCCTGATCGGTGTTCCAAGCGCGTCCTGGACTTCTCTATTCCATCTGCACAGCTCAAAGGCATCCTCGCAAGTGTTGCGGAGCAAGCTTGCTGCTTCGTCGGAATAATTGAACTTGTGAATATTCCATGCCCCTTTGATGACACCCTTCACCAACATGGAAACTCCAACTGAGAGCAAGGCAACTCCGAAGGACTCTGTGGTTATTCCGATGATTACGCTGCTAGTCAGGATGTAACCATCCAAAACTAAAAATATAATTATATCATCATCATCAACCAACAATTGTTGCAGAATATAAATATAATAATAAATGATAATTTGATATTTGAGATGAACCTAGTTCATAATTCACACTCCTTATGCCAATGTCCTGGTCACGAGCCTTTTCAGGCAATGATGACGAAGAAGAAGCCTGGGAAGGGTCCGACTTGTCCTTGGTCGTCGTCGTCCCGTAGAATTTTGCTGGTTGGATTTGAAGGTGCCTCTTGGTCTTGACTTCACTGAAAATCCCACGAGGAACGCTGGTGGTCTTAAACAGTGTAAACCTGATCGGTGTAAAAGCTACAGAGCTTGTCGGTGACGACGGCGACCTAATGGCACCGTAAAGTCGAACACTCTCGACCTGCCCAAGGATCGATAAATCTCTAACGAATTCGAATTTTTTATTCAATTTTTTTGCAATCGATTCCTCAGTCTAATATCTAGACTAAGCTCGTTGATGAGCGCGATCGGTTAACTCCTTTCGACCGTTAAAAACCGTTAAAGGTTTCAAAATTTTAAAACATAAGTGAGGCATGCTCATCTAGGTTTTCTGACCCCAGGAATCGACTGGAAATGTCAAAATTAATTTTAAAAGCTTCCTTTACCGTTAAAAGTCGTAAAAATTTCAAACTTGTGAATTTTAAGTGAGGCATTGTTGTATGGGTTTTCTGGCCAGAGGAATCCATTGGAGACGTCAAATTTAATTTTAGATGCTTCCTTTACCGTTAAATTCCGTTAGAATTTTCAAAAATGAAAAAATTGTTTGTGAGGAACATATATGCATTGTTCTTCATTTGATGAGGATGATATGGCCTATGTAATAGATTTGATTTTAAATTTGTCGTTAAAATTAAAGCATCTCCAATCTTTACGAGAGATCCTCCTTATGTCTTCACTAGGTTTATTTTAGATGCAAACCAGCTCGTATATAATGTCAATTTAGGAATTAACATACGGTAAATCTGCCTCTTCTTTACCCAAGCTAAGTAACGTTTTGTTTAATTGCTCCGGCTACTACAATTACAACTGGTGACATGGAAATGAAAGATGGATGAAATATTCTATCGTGAAGTTAAAATATATGTGTACAGCACTGATATTGATGGGCGAATTGGTAACAGAAGCATACACACAACACAACAATAACGTATTCCTGACAACAACTGGAGTAAAATGCTAAAAGCAGAGTGCCCTAATGCATTCTGGAAAAGTCTGGGAAAATAAGTGATACAATGAATGATTTATTTTTCTATTTTCCCTCTCAAGGGCCAATTTGTTTGCTTTTGTATATTTTATATATAAATATATAATGGAGTACGACAAATAAATCGCTTCCTTCTGATTAACAAGCGCTAATGGAGCTAATTATGTTATCAAAACCACAATCTGCAAAGTTACGCCGACAAGTTACCAGCCCTTCTTGTCACCGATGTCTTGTTTTTTGAGACTTTCATCGTCATTTTATTGTCCGACTTCCATCCGACTTGCCCATGCAATTCCTGATCGGTGCTCCAAGGGCGTCCTGCACTTCCCTGTTCAATCTGCATCTAGTTCAAAGGCATCATTCCAAGTCCTGACGAGCACCTTTCCTGCTTCGATGCAGTAACTAACCTTGCTAATTTTCAATGCCAGTTCGATGACAATATTTCTTCAAGAACATGGGAACTCCAAATGAGAGCAGAGCAACTCCAAAGGACCCTTCGATTCCTCCGAGGACCACGCTACTAGTCACGATTGAAATATCGAAAACTAAAAATTTAAAATTAATTATATTATTAGCAATCATCAATTACTGCGGTGCGGAATAGATAGAAAAATTTTACATTCAAGTTAAACCTAGTTTAATAACAGCTCACCATGCGGCAATGTTCTGATCACGAGCTATTTCAGGCAGTGATGACGAAGATGAAGCCTGATAATAAGGGTTCGACTTGTTCTTGGTCGTTGTCCCGTGGGAATTTGCCCGTTGGAGTTGAAGGAACTCTTGACTTCACTGAAAATCCCATGAGGTACGTAGGTAGTTTCCATCCGGGTGACCCTGAGCGGTCTAAAAGCCATATGGAGCTTATTGGTGTCGGTGACCTACTGGGAATGGTGCTGTAAGGTTGAGCACTCTCGAACTGCTATGGGAGTGAAGTGGTTGTGCTTGTTCTCATCATCCCCAGAAATCCTGGTCCAGAACACTGCACCTGATGGGATGAAAGTCCTCCCCGAAAGACGAAGCGAAGGGCAAAGCAATGAGGCTCTGGCACTTTTCATTTTGAAGTAATCAAAAATCGAGCCCCGAAAGATGGAAGAAAGAATAAGAGTCGGGTAATAATAATGTTTCTGAATCTTTCGTCATCAAAACTGACGACGGAAATGATGGTCTCCGGAGGGCGTTGCCACGCTTTCAAAGTTACATTTCACCACCAGCCCCGCAGAAATGCATTTAGAGAGTGCCCCTCTTTTCTATGTATTCTAGGTGCATCACGGCATGGCATGGTACACCATAATTAAAGGATTACATCACATCTTCCAGATCCTTTAACCTAAACAGTGTTGGGAAAAAAGCGCTTTTTTCGATTTTTTTTGCTGTTTTGCTTTAAAGCGATTTTTTGCCTTTTTACTTCCTTTTTTCTTTTTCAATTTTTAAGATGGACAGCTTGTGGGTAATCCTTTCCATGTATAAAAATTATGTATGGAAAGGTATGTCATAAGGAATACATGGGAAGGTCCAATTGAGCAAAAAAGCAATCCAGCAGTGATTTTTGCTCAGCAAAAAAGCTGCTTAAAAAGCAAAGATGCGCTTAATTTCTGTGATGAAAAAAGCATGCCGCCCAACACTGAACCTAAATAGAACGAAAAGCTAGAGTTCTGAGGCAACACGTGGGAGAATATTTTCATATGACCCACAGTGCGAGATAAACGCGGCACGGGGCAAAGTGAGGCGTGAGTCAACATGTATTTACCAAACTTAGGATTAAAATGTACTTTTAGGATTTAACAAACCAAATTTTAGGTCAATCTGATCCGCCAAACTGCTCACGCGAAAAGACCATTGAAGACGAAACTTTACGAATTTACTTAAATATTCTTCTCGAAGTTTAAATACTTCGAATTTACTTCGAAAGCTCGAGAAGTTTAAATAAAGAACTATTCAGTAATTGCCATGACCATGAGGTCTAAAAATCTTTATCAAATCTGTAATGTCTTCACGATGGGGCTCTATATGTGACTTAGGGGTTTGTTTGCTGGTTTTTTTCATAAGCAGAAGTTGAATGATGGATGAATTAATTCTTTAAAAATCCTAACGAAAAATTCTCAGCATGCCCACCGGAAATCTACACCATCTGAAGCAACCCTAAATCCTCACCACCTGCCCCTACATCATTCGACGTCTTAATGGTCCAAATAAAATCTTTGCAAAAAATGTGGTAAACATGCCTACAGATTACTTTGATGACACAAAGCGATTGGTGATGTCAAATACGCCTAGGTCGAGTCTGAATTTCCAAAAAGTCAATAAGACATACCTATTGATGTAATATGTATGTTTTCTTTTCCTCCATTCGCTGCTTTTTACTACTTTACCGAATTTATGAGTTTACCGAATTTGTTGGACTGTTAAATGACGTTTCGTACTTGCTAATGTAGAGGTACAAAGACTGATACAGTGTGTTTATTCAAGCATTAAGTTATTTTTGTTGGCGAAAAAGTATGTAATAGGTAATAGTAATATTTTAAAAGTGCTCAGCAATTTGTTAGGCATGCAAAATAAACGAATACGAAAACGAAGTTCTTTTGCCTCTTATTCGTGGCCACTTTTCTATGAAACCAACAAAAAGTCAATCACTCTGTCCAGTACAAACAGCTCGTATACCACAGGGGACATTTTCTCCACGAAATTGCTCGTTCGTCCAAACTGCACTTTGACGGGAAAAAATGACTTGAGTATCTTCCTTTCCTCTAACGATAGTCTCCCTGACATAGCCTTAACATTAAATAGTACGGCTGTTGACGTCTCAAAAATTTCAGCACA
>JAHZNI010001502.1:0-13769 GCA_027744415.1 Seira ritae | reverse complement strand
ACGCTTTACAGAGACTTATCTCTATAAAATATGACACACTCTTCATGAATCTTATTAAGATAGGAGCGGACGGGACAGAATGCTTAAAGTATAAATACCTACTATTCTCTTTTTTTAGTTTTTACAAAGGATATACACAGGACGTGATTTTTTTCTTTCTTCACTTAATGTCTTTGCGTGGAAGATGTGATGTCCGTACCAAGAAGTCATGTTACCAGAAACTCCGCAAGACACGAAACGGTGGAAAGAAAAAAAGTGGTGCAAAAATCAAGTTTTTTCTTCTTACTTATGCTTAGTAAAAATAATGATAATAAGTTTTTGTTACATTAATTCTCGGCTTTCACAATGCCATAGGTTTACACATTCTTGATATATTCTGGGAGTAAAAATGCTTCCGTTATTCCTCCTGCGGCTGTTCATGCTTGCTTCAAGAATTTGAGATCAAGACACTGGCACCATGAGAAGGCCAAAAAAATGAGGAGAGACAGCAACAGGGAAAACCAGTGAAGAGCACGACTTTCCTCCGAAAAAAATCAGCAGTTTGGTTTAATAAGAAGTTAACGCCTTAGTAATTATGTTATACCCCAAAAACTGCAGATATATTTAGCCTGGGAAACGGTGAAAAGAATATCCAGTTACATGTTTGCTCTCCCCAAATATCTATAGTAATAGTGTAACTAACTCATCATATAATCATTATCATCATCATGGACCATATTACTAGAAGTACATGATCACGGCATTAATATTATTATATCTCTCTCTTTGGATTTTTTCTTGCTAGTATTTTTCCGAGCAGGCGAGAGGAAAGAAGAAACGGCTAAACTCTTACTTTCGGTGGATGGAGACGCCATCATGCTCGAGATAAAGTCAAATCGGACCAAAAATTATTGCTTCAATGGAAATATAACAAAAAATCTCATTTTTCCTCTCAAGTTCCCTATAAAAAATTTGACTTTACCTTGGAACTTACACGAACTCAAATTTTCTGCTCTCATATAATCGTAAAATAACACCCTCCCGTTTATAATGCATATTTTTATAGGGAAAAAACCTTTCTTTTGCCACCAAAAATAAAACATTTTCACATTTTCATGTTGATATATTGTTTAAAAATGCTAAAGAATTATTACCGCATTAGAAAAAAACTGCGAACAGAAATCGAAAAAATGAGTAACGAATCTAAAAAAAATCTTGCAGGACGCGCTCTCGCTGAGCTAAAGCCAAGCTAAACTGCGATAGTAAGGAAACGGCAAATGACGATGATGACACCGTCTTTTATAATATATCACTTAAGAATTTCCTTTTAAAAAACTCTTCTTCCTCTATCGCAATCTTTTTGAGAATTCACGACTATTGCCTTTATGTAGCCTCATTGTACGGAATGAGGAATGAACATGGTAAGAGTGAATGATGAAAAAGCAGAAAAAAGTAATAATACATATCTTATTCCATTTACTTTCAGAGTTCATCTTCAACTGCAGTTCCATGAAAAAAATGAGATGAGATGGGATGGGAGTGGGTAAACATTTACTACGTAAAGTGCTACATGATGATGAGGAAAATGTTGCTGCTTTTTTAGAGATTTTTTTGCTAGAATATTAGGAAATACATGCGGTATTTTCCTCCATTTCATCATCTTCATGTACTCACCTCACATCTACGGGGCTATATATTTCTGCTGATTAGTAATGTATTAGACATAGGTACCTATTTGCTTTGCTTCCAGCGACACAGCAGTGCAGCATCAAGCTCCCTTCCGTTTTCGGATTTTTGCCTCTTGCTGTAGTACTAAACAAATCAAAGCTGCTGGCTTTTTAAAAATGCTGGGAAAATCACTTGGTTGAGAGGAAAAAGCAAGTTAAGTCAGTAGACATCATTTCCGTTTGTGAAAAAAATCCTAATTGAATTGCTTTTCTAGGATTGTACCTCTTTATCGCTTAAAATAGTAGGGGAGGTTTGTACAAAGTTAAGCTTTATATTTTGAAGGGGTGTTGGTGGTAATAGTGGTGAAAATTGTATGCAATAGACTTTTACGGACCAGGAGCGCGTTATCTGAAAATTTGCTACAGACGCAGAAAGTGGGAAAAAGCTGGGTAGAAAGGCATGCTGCTTCCACTAACGTTTTTCTTAACAGCCACTAATATTATTTCGTATTCTTAGAATGGCACTTCACCCCGCGAAAAAGGATTTCCATTTGAGAAATTATTATATCATATGCAATATATTTAGTTTATCAACTTTAACCTGCTTTCCTATTTGCAGTATAATATGGCTTATTCGAGGAAAAAATGAGATGAAGTCTGGGAGTTTTTTTTAACTCAATCTTACCCACTTGCTCTTTAATACCTAATAATGGAACATTACTCCTGGCATATATCACTTGATTTTTATTACATTGTGTGGCATCTAATACTCGTGAAAGGATGATCATTTTTGCTAGCATCACCTTATCAAATTATTAAGATAGTGAGACCGAGACTACTTCATACTATGTATGCATAACTCTATAATATCTGAATCACGTTTTAAATTTTGATGAGCACAGCCATTGGAACGAGTTGAACTTAAGGATGGATACTTCGATTTTCAGAATTAATCAATATTTTCAGGGGCCTTAAGTTCAAAGATTTCATAATATTGCGAGGCATATGAAATTGGAAGTCTTCCAAAAGATTGGAAAGACGCTTTAGGGTATTCATAGGAGGAAAATCTTCATTTTATCGGACTAGGACACTTTTGCAGTAGATGTTTAAAAAACGCTTCTCGCCGACCAAGAGCAAATAAAAATAGAAGGAGGAGAACGATAATAATGCATAATACGTAGGGGTCCTTTGTGTCAACAATGATACTACTGGGAAGAAAGAATTATGATCCCGTTACGATAAATGCTGCTTGGTAAGAATCCATCCATCCACTAATTCCCTGAAAGACTGACTTTCTTCCGAGATATTGCGTTGAAGCCTCTGAAAATTTACCTATAAAGTCGAGTTTGAATTTAATATTAGAACTTGAGTCTTTTTAGCTTTTATAGAGGAGATTTCTAGTCATCGAATGACTTGAATAGCTCGATGAGCAGCAGCACATGGGCACCAAAACCGTCGAAAAGTAACTCTTTAATGTCAATGGCCACTCAAAAGAGTTGAATATTCACGTTTTGAATAAGAAAAGGTAGCATTTTTAAAGCTTAGAAGAATCACGCACGAACATTAATGTATAACAAAAAGCTCAGGCGCTCAATCCTCTTAGGAGGATTCACCTCATCAGTTCAAAGCCAAAAAAGAGAAGGTGGATTGAAAGGAAGGATAACATGAATGAAAAAAGAACTGCTAAAAAGTACACAAAGACATATATTTTTGCATAATGTCATATTTTAATGCTACCGTTCAATGCTACTTTGAATCATCCAAAGAAGAGCGCTTACAGCGAACAGATTTCTTTTTGTTGAAAAATCTTGGAGATCAAAAGACCATTGACTTTTAAGGATTTAGCCAATTAAGCACCAACTTTGTTGTAAGGATTTTTGGTGATTTGATGACTTTCAAAGATTTTTAATACTTCAGTATAGTCTCTGCACTCGCATCCTATCCTTGTTCCGATTTTCACATCAACAATGAACAAAAACGTCTGACAAAAGATAGCCATGAATGAAATGGTTCTGTTTTCAATTGCATATGTCTGCTTGTCTACACTTCTAACAGTGAATCGTGATTTTGTAGCTATAAAAATTTGAGATCTGTTAAACGAAGCCGATAAAGTGCTAATCACTTGATGACTAACTTCAAATTGCAGAGTAATGTTCTTTATTTGACAATTCAAGGTCCATTTAAATGTATTTTAATAAAATCCGTCTTTGTTAATGGTAATACCATATCCTCCGTAAAACCCAGCGCCGTACCCACCTGAAGGCAAGAAAACGAACAAAATTTTACTGTGCAACATGTTGTTCAACCCCTTTCAAGGAATAAAGAATAAAACATGGGATTTACCATATCCGCCATAAAATCTTCCCTCAGCCCCTTGCAAAGTTTCGGGAGTATTGATGTCTCCGTCTCTTTTTTCCAACTTAGCATCATCCTTGGCAACGGTAAGCACTCCGAGAATCAAAACGAGCACGAGGATTCGGTTAAGTAAATTTAGCTTCTTCACAACTACAGCAGAAGTCATGATGTCCATGTTGATTGAACTGATATTTAGATAAATTTAGGCGCTTGCTTGGAATTTTCCAAATGACTGACTGCGAGTCGAAGCAAAATTGGCTTTTATATTCGAAAACACTGAATGATTTAATCAAGAAAAGGATTTCAGCTTCTTCCTGTGTGCTTCCACATTTTAATTTTCAACAAGCTGAACCGATTTGTTCAAAGTTTGCTTTGACTGACTTGCTCAAGCTTAATAAAAACCTGTGCTCCTTATTATGCATCGATTTCAAAGAAATTTGCAGGAAGAAACTAAAACATCGCCACACCTCTCCCGAATGATTTGCTACACTGTCTAAAATCAATGCCAAAGCCAAAGCAAACGAAAAGGCTTTGAATGCATATTATATTACAGTTTCTGCTTTTCGTTAGTATTAAGTATATAATGCCTGCATATTATTGACTTTGTATAAATCGTTTTGTTAAGGTTTAATTAGTCCGACAATGGTGAATCAACACGATTGATTTTGTCGTTTGATTTGAATTTGTTGCTGGCAAAATTTGACTTAACGACTCGTCATTTTAACCTTTTAAAAATCCATTCATCCTCTTTATTTTTTATTACTTACTTTAGGCTAGCGTCTTTAGCTTTGTCGTGCCTTTTTTATTCGGTTTTTGGCGATATTGTTACGAGATAAATATAGGTAAGCTATGTACATAGTATGTAGGCAATACAAGTTTCCACTTTCATTCTATCAGATTTAGCCAGACCCAAAATTAATTAATTTTACGGTATACAATGCTTATTTTTGAATAATAATATGCCCTATGTACCAGGTTCAAGTTGAACATTGATTTCTTACAAGGAGCAGTAGTAATCCACGAGTATGTACTGATTGCAGTCAGCATGATTCATCATTATTTTATCATCAATCATATCATCAATTTGAATTGTAGAAACTAGTATTGGGTTTTGAACATTTTTCAGCATCTTTTGTCATTCATGCCTTGAATTTTATCTTTGATAGAAATGAGGACCTTGAATGATTGGTACGAAAAGTAACAAAGAAAGAAAAAGAAGTACTATGTGACCATGTAATAAAACTTTGTTTGAGTGATCATCAACAACTAGCTTAAAATTGATTTGATTGAACAACGTAAATGAATGCATTTATTTTTGACTATCGTTTGTCTGAAGCCCACCGAAAAGAAGAATTTGCAATTTAGAGACGTTTCATATATTTCATTTATATCCCAATCCCTGCTTCCTATTATGAAGCTTCGCTATTCCTGATCAAATCCTGGTCGCCCCTTAAAATGACAACGGTCAAAAGTCAAGCTGGCTCGGTTGTTGTAGATTGTTGCGGGGGTGACTGGTGACATCTAGAATTCAATGCATCATTAATTACCTTCTGGTTCCACATGAAATAGACGTTCTTCAAAGAATAATTGTTGTAGGCTTTGACGCAAAACGTTCCAACAATAATACGCTTTTAAGCACGCCCATTTCATTTGAGCCCTTCTGAAGAAGCATTCGGAGAATCCAGGATTCATTGTTCAGCAATAAAGCCGTTTCCCGACCATTTCCATTTATATTGTACAACTTCTTCTGGTCACTGAGTTAATAGGTGGATTAAAAAGAGTGAACGTATTAAATGGGAGCACAACAATTTTCGTGTGGAAAAGCATTGGGAAAAGAAAGCAACTTTTTCATGTTTGCATCCCTCTTGCTCACCCAAAACGAGGAAAAGACTGGAATAATTTCGTTGCGTAAATATTCCAGCTATTTAAGCAAACTTAAGCTCTCATTTCGCTCTTTCGGCATTTACGGAGTTCCAAAAGTGTAAATCGGCATTTTGTGTATATTTTCTCTCCTCTCCTTTTTATATCAAAATGTAAAGAACTCAGGCATGCATTTATGTCATTATAAAAAATAACATACGTGAACTAGCAAAAGGATTGTAGTGTGGGACAAGCTCCTTCCTTCCTCGCATATCTTTTTCATTGATAAGCTTCCTTTGGAATTTCTCCTCGATAATTGAGTATAGTTTACGAATACCATATACATTTTTTAAATAAACGTATCAAGAGAAGCAGCCTCTCAGTGTTTTTACAAATAAAGTCATTCAGATGTGCATGGTTCTCTCCATACGTGTGAGTACAACTGGTTATGGTAAGATATTAAAAGGAGAGTCGTGCACAAAGCTTTTTTTCCCGTGAATATATGAAAGAAAACTAGGAGTTTTGAGTAGAGTAAAACTAGCTTTAGTTTTTCACGTTTCCTTTTCTGCGTAAGTATCAGCCAAGGCCATAATATTAAATGCTCTGGTAAATGGCGAAGGATTTGAAGGAATGATTCTAAAGAAATAAATGACTCCGGCTCGTCCACCGACTTTCCCTGACTTAGGAAAAAGAATAAGAGGAATAAATAAAAACTTCAAAGCAGACACACAGAGAGATACATTTAACCAAGTAAGTATTTAGTGTGGAAGATTCATTTCATATATCAGGAAATTATAAAAAAAGTCGCCTGAAATCTAGCTTCATAATAGGAATTAATATGCATATACTATCCCGTTCTTCGCTATTAAAGCCAATGAGCTCAACGTGTTCATGTAAGCCTCTAAGTTTTCAGCCATGGTTCACTACTTTTACTGCTGGGTTTCTCTGAAAAAGGAAAATCTCAGTGAAAATTCTGCCCGTTTTTTGGGACCCTCTCTTTTTCTATAAATGACTGCTCCTTGGAGTATTTACAACGGCATTTACGCCACATCATGATCATCATCGTTGTTATATATTATGAAGCATGCTTGCAGGAAGAAAAAGAAAGAGGATGCATTACTATGTATTTTTGGGAAAGTAACAAGGGAAACATAGAGTACAGCCCAAGCATGACTTTTCTTTTTTCTCTCTGGTAAAACAGTGTAGTAGTAGTAGTAGTGGTGGTGGTGGTGTTGGCTCGTGATTGTAAAGCATCTATCATCCGCCCTTCGCTCTTAATATTTTAAGCCAACCTAGAAAAACCATAATGGAGTCCATTACACTTTTATGTCTCAGAATAATAATTAAACACTCTCATATTTTACTTTAAGTCCATCCTCTCCTTCTTCCGCTGCTTTACTTATTTTGAAGCTGTTTAAAAAATTATAATACCTATAGTAGTAATGCATATTCGCATAACGAACCACATGAATTAATACACTCCTGCTCTACATAGATACGGTCAAAGTTCGCAGCAAAACATTTTCAAATGTCCATTTATTTTTTTTAAGCCACACATGATATTCTATCTCCGAGAAAGGTTTGACAGAAAGGAGGGTGAGTTACTAAAAGCTTACTTTTAGGGGATGATAAAGGGTTGGATAAAAGAATAGCTCACATCTACTGTTTGGTTTTGTTTCGACCATGTCAAGTTCTCCATTTGTTTCATACATTCAAGGAAGGTTGAAGGGAAATGCTCGAAATATTATTTAATCCTTTTAGATTGGAAAGCAGTCCTTTAGAATTTTTGGAACTGTGTATGCCATGTTTGATTTCGGGGAAATCAAATCATATTGATAATAAATCACTTCTTCTAAGCCACTTTCTTCCAACTTGGAAAAACTTTTTGGATGACAATTCTCAGGGCAGGTGAAAGTATTAACACGAACGCTCAATGAATGCATGATGTGTAGCGTATAAACTCTCATATTTTGCATTCTCATATAAGTATTTTATAATGGAGTTTCTTGAATCTCTTCTACTTTTGCTCCAGTGCTTTCTCGGAGTCAAAGTATTCCAAATTTAATATGCCAGAAAAGGCTTTCTTTTTATTATGATGATGAGACTACATTACGCTCGGATCTCTTTTCAGCTCGAATGAACTCCAGTCTTTATATTTCATAAAAGCATCCCATCCAATATTGCACGACTTTTGATGAGAGGTAAGCTGGTTTTATGAGACTTTATTGAGGAAAAAGAAAAGTGGAAAAACTTTTACAATTCGATTCATACGAACCATTCAGGTTTTGAGGAAAGGAGATGTCGAAATAAATGCTCGCATTAGATTTTCGTTTTCAGTTCAATGATAACTATTTGAAATGACAGATCGGAAAGCATGAAACCAAAAAAGGATAATGTGCTCGTTCTCGAAATCAGTGAGTAGGCATTCTTTTTTTCTTACAAAATATTCACATATCAGCAGTGGTTAGGTAAATTAACTGTTAAGATGATACAGGTGCGTGGCAAAGCTGATTCAATGTTGTTGACGTTTATTGGGATGGAGGAGAATGAAGTAAAAGCAAGCGAAGATTTTCATAAGATAATTTTGTTTTTGAAAGTACATTTATGCTTGAAAGATATGAAAGAAGTTTCTGAAACGCTTGGAATGAGATTTAAAAATACATAGAAGCCCGATTTAGGTTCTTGGAACGCACAATTATATCATTCTAGAAAACACAAAGCATCCAAACACACAATTATTAATCCCGACTCTATTGACTTCGACATGTGTTGATTTCACCACAGTTACTTTATGTGTTGACTCACACGGGAACCTCCCCAAATGTCAGGCTAGCCTGGGCATGAGATATGGTCAGTTATAGACAATTTAGACCTCGTGATTACGAATCTGAAGGAATTAGGTCTTAAATGGTCAGTGGAAAAAAGTTACAGGATGTGTTTTCAATACAAACTTATAATAATAGGTTCAGAAAATGACGTTATTAAGAAAACTGAAGAAATCTTCTGGTGAAAGATGGTGTCAGTTATTAATAAAATCGAATTTGAATTGTCATATGTACACTGAAATGCAACCGGGCCATCTTTTATTACGGCCACTGATGTCAGAGGTTTTTTATAAATAAAGAATACGGAATGATTAAGGCGAATCAATACATGCCTTCGATGTCAATCAATTTCAGTTTCCCTTGTTAACGCCTGTCATCTTATGGTACTAACCGCTTTCATTAAATTGAATAGATCCTTAGATGTACGTGTTCCATTTTAGAACAAGTTGAAGACGTATCAGCAAAAAAACGCTTTTTTATCGGTTAAAATTATTAATATATGCTAAACTAAGGGCCATGCAATCATGAAGAATACGTTTATATCAAACACGAGCTTGCATACCCTTGACATGTTTTACTTCCTACATGCATAATAGTCATCCATCTAAATTCCTTTTAGCTGTAACTTTTTTTCATTAACTATTGAAGACCCAATTCCTTCAGAATCGTAATCAGGGGGTCTGAATTGACTATAACTGACATATCTCATGCCCAGGTTAGCCTGACAGTTTGAGGAGGTTCCCGTGTCAGAGTTTCGCAAAATCTTATTTAAAAAATAAATGTCATAACAACCATTTCGTACTAAATAATATTTCAAACTATCCATACAACATTTTAGGCGTTAGTACAGTCTAAACTAAAACAATGTAAACACTGCAGCGACTACAACATTGCGAAGAAAAAAGGAAACAGAGAGAAAGTAAGAAAAGAATTCCCAGCAGACCATTCTAGATTGGGTTTCCTTCTTCTGAGCCTTCCATAATTCCATAAAATTCAACGAAAATAGCTGCTCGAGTAATATGAGTAGTTATGCTTTGGAGGCCCATAAACTAAAGAATTATCAGTTTGGGTCAAATATAATTCACTCAAAGAACGACAAATCGGTCAATATCTTAACTCGCTATTTATGACGATATTTAGGGAATAACTTCTTAAATCTTGATTTATTGCCAGTTATACAGAACTCAAGTGTAAGTAAGCAAAGAAGTTGCTTCAATATTTATTATTATGTACATATTTTACCGCATCCATACACGCACAGCCGTCATAAGAACAAAACCACAGGGTGGACTAGATATATGTGCCTTAGCGTTTCCATTCACTAGTCAATGAATGTTTAACTTTCTTTCCTTAATGTTTAACCATAGAAAAGCGGATATTGGAGAAAAGTTTCGGAACGTAAGGAGGAGGAAACAAGTCAAGAGATAGCCCCATTCAACTTAACTTTCATGATGTTTCTTGAGACCAGAGGCTTTTACCGAGAAACGAGCGAACGAGACGTGATAGCTTTCTCGATAACTGGAAAGTGAAAGGCTATTTAGTATGAAGTACACATAGCCCCATTTTAAGCTGCTTCTCTGGCTATTTACTACAACTGCTTAAAGCACCCCTCGGTATATAATCATCAAGTACGTATCACTGAAGCCATGTCCTCCGCTCAGAACTGAAGAGGAATGAAGGACCAGAGTAGCATTACTTCTTCTGTAGAGGTTTAACATTTTCCCCTTAAATAAGCTCAAATTGCATATAAAAAGGGAACGAAGGAAAGCTGCCTTTGAACTCCTCATCATCGTTTCGACCCTCTCGACTCAGTGGAAATATGGGTACACAGACAATTATTATGTTTTTGGCTACTCATGATAGCACAACGATTGGACACGACTGTTTGATCATGATGTTTATCCTGGACCATCCTTTCTTTTTTCCTAGACCATCAAAATTTATGTGCTTCTTATCTAATTCTTTCTGAACTAGTTTCTTCCATATTAACTGTCATAAAACTCAAGTTCCCGTCACAAGTGATACAACAAGTTGGTATAATCTTGATGGTTAAGTTTAATTTACAACCTTAAAATTTCGGATAATCAGATCATTTTCTGGTGGTCAAGCTTGAAAGTTGGACGCATTAAGAACGAAATATCGCGCAAAGGGAAAGAGGGTAAGCCGAAATGGTCTTACGATATTGTTGCCTACGTTTCACAGCTATTTACTTTGTGTTTGCTGTGAAAATGATGTTCAGTGAAACTCATGATATCACAATTGCCATAATAAGCGCCATAAGTTGACATATTTATTGGTCAGTGGAGAAACTCAGCGTGGCATCCTCTTTATCAGTTTACCATGCATCTACAAAACAAGTTTTTTCCGAAATAAAAGTTCTTAGCTCAAAAAAACTTTCTCTTAGAATATTTCCCTTTAACACAAAATAACTCGACATGAATGATTATCAAATCGTTTTTCTCTTGAGATTTGGTTCTGATTTACATAATCGAAATCATACAATTCCTTATTGAATGAAGAATCAACCTCAATATGAGTCATTTAGAGTGGAGGGGTTGCAAAAACAATGGTGATTTTCAGTTAAAAATGTAAAGAAGGGTGAAATCTCATACATCATGCTGAAGATTTTCTTTATTTAAATACATTTCGCGTTTTGATACATCGGTTGGTGAGGTTTGAGTAAATTAGTGAAAGGGATTCCCCTTAGAAAAAATTAAAGCATTGCATCTGTGTCACGGTGCATTCATTGTGGCATTGTTAAGTGGGTATCGCGAAGAGAATACAAAAAAGAAAAGACAAAAAAATAAGTTGCTAGTAAAATCCAAGATTTTTCCCGTCGACCTTCCAACCAATTTTTTGCGGGAAAATAAAAGGGAAAAGCCGACTGCGATTTCTGCCAAAGCTTTAAGTTAAGTTGAAAGCTCTAAATGAATGAATGAGGATGAGAAGAAGAAAGAAGGGAAAAATTCGTTATCGACTTATATTAGTACAAGTCATTAAACTTGGAATAAAAAGGGGACGAAAACGAAAAAAAGCGATGGCATATAACGTTTATAAAACAGCCGAAGCAATGTGTAAGTATGTGTACATTGTAAAGAAGATAGAAAATGGCAAGGGCAGGGAGAGAGGACACGTCTTAAACGGGATTTCCTCGTGTAGCCTTTTCCTTTAAAAAAAAGAGAAAACAGAGTCAGCGAATGCTCATTCATTCATTCAGAGAAGTCTCTTCTGTCTATATCCCACTCACCCCGAGTAAGTAAATGAGTGACTGGGAGCATATTACACTACATTACGCTTAGATCATAATGCAAACTCGAGGAGGAAAATAAAGTAACTCTGGAAAGAAATAGACAAAAGAGTATATTTAGATGAAAAATCACGCTTTCCAAGACAAAAGAAAATGTTCGAGAGAGGCATTATAGAGTGTACACTCGATGTCGCCCTGTCGCTTCTCTTCGTCTTTTTTCATCGTCAGCAGAAAGAATGAAAGAGAAAAAGAGAGATTAACAAAGGATGGATTAAAATCGAGGGGAAACTGCTCCTCTTCCAAATCATCTTTTAATGCCATCAATTAAACCAAATTAACGAATGGGCTCTCTCCGCTGCTGCCGACTTTATTCTCTGGGAGACAGGAAACTGCTAGAAAGAAAGAATAAGCACTAAAATTACGGAGGAAAAGAAAAAGAACTCTTTTAATTCAGAGGAGCAAGCTGTAACAGCAAAATGGAAAAATCTTTTTCTTAAGGCTTACTTACACCACTTTATAGCTACATTATACCCATTTTAATTTCAAGCATTTTCCTGGTAAGACATGCTTTAATACTGTAGGGCACAATGAGATGATGACTCGGACTGTAATGACTTAACTACGCTTAAAAAGTGAAGTCTAATACCCTGGCTTGGCTCCGTACTTTCATCCAAGAAAATTTTATTTATTCACGACACGTAAGCATTTGATGCTTAATCAGCTGCTTTATTCTTGTAACTTTTAACTTTTCTTAGGGCTGATTTACTTTAATACACCTATTAATTATAATAGTAAAACTGTTACATAAATATTTTACATGATACATGATTGAGCAAGCCCAATATATCAACTACATTACCTATATTACCTACATTACCTAGGTATATTATTGAATAAGTAGGTATTGCTCATTTTCTTTGTGCATGAAATACTCATTATGGTGCTCAAAAATATTTTAACTTTCATCGTGGTTATGGGCGAGAATTACAGGAGTTTAGAAAAGGAATTTTTTAAAATTCAGTGTATATGAAGAGCAAAGTTTATACTTCGTAGATTGATGCATAATAATAATAATGTATATTTTCGATGAACCGATTTCTCAGAGTGCATGAAACTTGAGACAACTTACAACATTTTTAGTCAATTTAGACATGTCTAGCTCTAGCTGGGTGATGGGCACGCATCATTCGAGGAGTAAAGAGGGGAGACACCTAGTAAAGTGAAATGCAATTGTCATGGCTTCTAACAAAATTCTTTAGCTTCTGCAATATTTGCCCCAACTTCCAACAGGGTGAGCTTGTGTTCATCCATTCGCAATGGTATCAAATAGATACATACTATGCTACAAACAAACCAACCTTTAAATCCGTTAAAAATCAAGCTTAAAGCCTAACCAAATTCAGTACGTTTTAAATTTCAAATTTTGATGATTTAGGTACTTATAATCTGGGACTAAACCTTTATCATTAAAACTAATTTAGAGCAGTAAATTCCATCCTGTAAAATTTTTCTAAAATATGAACGGTTTTGTCAATCACAAAACGTTAATCGCGTTTTTCCTTATTTATATTAAGGGAAAACGAAATTCAATTCGAAATTGAGATGATGAATACATTATAGGGACTCCCAGAACACTAGGAATAACAATAATTTTTCCAGGTGGTGTTTTACTGAGTAAAACATTAATTCATTTTTAATATCAAGATCTTCATTATGTATTATGTATCTTCATTATTATATGAAGGAATCATATTTAGTACCTGCCAATTGACCTAAAATGACGTGAGCAAATATTTAGTCTGCTGTCTTCCCCAGTGTGGATAATAACACGGTAGT
>JAHZNI010001501.1:0-10854 GCA_027744415.1 Seira ritae | reverse complement strand
TTCTTGTCGTAGCAGCAGTTTTAAACGAAAATTATCTTTTTTTCAGCAATCCTTTTAAAGATTTTCGAGCCTCTTGCGTACTATCTTGAAGGTCTGCATTTAAGTCTCTATTATCCCATTCTCAAAGAACAAATCTCTCGGTTGGATATATGTGTTTAGTAATAATGCTGTGGCTGGAAGCTTTGTTCTAAGCTTACAAAGAATCACATAATTCATGCATTTCTCTCTCTCAGTTTTTAAATATGACAAACAACAATAATAAAGAAGAATTGATTTTTCACTTTAGAAAACTGAGCCCATGAGTTTCTGACTTAAGCAAAGATCAAGAGGTATCTAGAGAGCGGCCAAGTTTAGTGCTTCAAAAAATTCATCATCAAACCTCAAATCAAGCATGCCTTGGATGTATTGAATTTAATTCATTTGTGGCGACAGGCAACATAAAGGAAGGGAAAAATGTAATTTCAGATTTTGCATGTCTTATGAATATCGTATGGTTTATTACCTTTTGACGTGTATTTCTCTAATCATAATGACCACCTACTGACCTAGACCTACGACAAGAGCGGGAGTCAAATAAATATATTTCAAATAATTTCAAACCGATGCAAAATGTACTACGAAATTTTGTGGATGTTGGCAATCATACAACTCCAAGCCTTCGCCGAACTTACAATTCCAATCCAGAAATGTATTCGATGTAATGAGAAAGGTAATATGCCAGGAATTTGCAATGGCAATGCCGGACATGAGCCTTTACCATGCGACCCTAGCGAAGACAGCACGGAGGATAACCTTTATATTGGATGCGTAACGGCAGAAGGAGTGAATTCGAGAGGAGACAGAAGAATCAGTAAAAGTTGTATAGCAGACTGTAACCAAATCTGCATTAAAAGTGTTATTGGAAGGAGGTTATTAGCTGAATTTCATAAAAGAATAAAGCTTTACTTATTTTGCACACTATGATTTTAATTTAAATGTTGAAAATTTCTCAGACTTCTGAATGGAGACTGTGTCAAGCTCTTCCCAAATGAAACTGCTGAACTTCAGGATTGTTTGAGGGAAGATGAGAAACTGTTTCAGCCAGCAATGACCGAAATCAAGCAGTTATGTTATTGCGATGAAGAGCAAGCTTGTAATGAGAGAGTTATTGCGACGATTGCAGATAATAATCGCGCCTCCGGGTTCCAATGTCACCAACGTCTTCCTATTTTCCTCGCTGCCATCAAGTTTGCGTTTTTATAACGATGATCATTACCACTGCATAAAAATCCTTCGTACAAAATTAAATCGTGTCTTCGTCCTCGACGGTGTAGCTTTCTAGTTCATAGCTCATTTTCCTTTGCGATCGTATACTCCTGCTTGGTCACCATATGCACAACATAAACGAATGAACACCATATTCAATTAAATATATACCATCCATACCATCGCTAACCCTGATGTTAACGCGCTTCGAATTAGTCAATTTCGTAAAATCCTTTCATAGAAAAATGTATTCTTAATGGTTCTTCACGAATCAGTTCAAAATTACTTACTGCTTTCTTCGAATCCTCCAAGTCAAATCTAAGCGAAATTAAATTACAATGGATCTTTTCCGGAAATATCTGACTTCATGGTGTCAGATTATGTTAATACTCTTCGTGGTACACCGCAGCGAAGCGACAATAAAAACAATGGGTTTGAGGTGCGCGGTATGCAATGCAAAAGGCGACAAGCCGGAGGAGTGCAAAGGAGAGGCTGGAAGAAATGCTTCTGAGCGATGTGACCCTCCAGGTACATACTGGCGAGAGTACTATGGCTGTAGTACTGTAGTAGGCACCACAGATACAGGAGCAAAAATCGTTAGCAAAGGCTGTGCGGCGGACTGTGTCCGGGTTTGCTTCCAGGACGCTTATGGCAAACCGTATTAAATTTAGTATAAGTCAATCAGCATTTCAACAAATTCGAGAAAATCCATACTCATTAATATTTTTATTAGGATAGTGGCCGACGATTGCGTTTCATTGGACGAGTCTCAAACAGCTAAACTTCGAAGTTGTTTACGAAGAACTGGAAAGCAGTTGCAGCCATTGCATCATAAGATCACGGACTTTTGCTATTGCGAAGATCAGGCTTGTAATGCGAAAAAGTCAACTTTCAAACAATTAATTGCCGAGGGAAGCGGACGTCAGGGCACTACACATAATTTTTGCACTCTTGTACTAGCTTCAATGGCGGCTCTGATGTATTATCCATCTTTTAAATTGGCACTCTGAATGATTCACCAACAACGGAACTCTCATATATTCTTTGATCTGACTATAAAATTATAAAAAATACGACAATGAAAATATAGTGATTTGGATGAATCCATAAAATACCTTTATTCTCGCATTAAGTGGTACTTTTTGTAAAAACAGAGTTTTAAAATTTAATGATACGACTTTTCCTGCAAATTCTCAATTTTATGTCATTTAATACAAAGAGCCATGAACAATAAAATCTTATTACATTCAACGCAAAGTAAATAAAAAGTCAAAGCAGGTGAGTTGAAAAATTAAAGCACAGACTCATTCAAAGTCTATGTACTCATCCATCATGCCTTGATTTGAAGTCAGCTTTCTCTCAATAAATTATAGACCGTTCTACAATATTTTTGGCAGCTTAAAAAGCCATTCACTCACTCCTAGTATTAGAATGACTAGTCTATCTCCTAGTCTCTGAATCTGTCAGTAACATTCCGAATTCCATTATAGGTGTATGCAGACAAAAACAGTTTCAAAAGATATCTCTCGACAACAAAAATACAGAACATTTGCCATAACTAACCCAGTACTTTCTCTGCAGAAATCCTTCGGCACACGGATTTATTTCTTAATGTGATGGCGAATTGCAAAACAATGAAATGGAACGCTGAAACTGAGCGAGTTTGAAAATACTACGGTGTGAGTTTAATAAAGAATCTGGGAAAAGGTGTTTAAATAAAAGACGATGAAAAACGAGTCGGTGCTTTATACCCACTCTATTTATGTCCCTGGGCGTATGAATTTCTAGTGAAAAGAAACAATTTCATTTTAGCGCAGGAACGGCTCATGTTAACCTACTCCAGAAAAGGTTTTCCAGAGACATGACATAATGCACGTTTAGAGTGGCTAAAGTGCGTTATCGTTCATGCTTGATTGGTGTGAAAAGAAATGAAGTGGCAGGGGGAGATGGAAGAGAATATTGAAAGAGAAAAGCTATATGCATGCATTGTGCATCCCTTGCTTTCACTCCGCAAAATAATAAAACCGAGATACGGCTTTCCTGTCCCACTCCGGGTGATGAAAAATTACAACATCAACAGTCCCGGCGTTTTAGCGTGGAATAATATGTGGAGCCCATCCCATAAGATTTTTTCCAGTTTGATAGGTTATTCACTGCAAACAGATTACTTTTACATTAGCATACTGTTGCTACTACTACTCCCTTATACGAATCCGAGCTTTTGTGTCCTTCCGAAATCGTTTTTATAATATGTTTCATTTTAAGTATAAAAGTGCTGGCGAAACGCTGCTCTTAAGCTTGGCACGGGAACGAGAACACGATCAAAGTTGCATGCGAGACATAAAGGGGCATTGGAAGAATGTAATGAATGCCAGGAAAAACAGCGTTTATTCACCGTCTTTACTCTTAATGCTTTTTTTCTTTGAGTGGAATGTTTCCCTATTCTTCTCGCTCTAAGAATAAATTGAGAAAAAGTAAAAATAGGAGAGGAGGCGAAAAAGAAAGTTTTGCTCTTCAGGAAAAACAGATTCGTTGAAATGGCTCGTCTGGGAATTTCGTTCTCGGGCGATAGCAACATTAGTAAATTCTGGATGAGTGAGCAACTCTTCCTTTTCTCCTTCCATTTTTATTTTGTTGGCTCTCTTAAAAAGGCGTACATACACTTGAGTTTTAACGAAAGAAGAAAAGAAGACGGTGAATTACCTCTTGCATAATGGGACTAGCGGTAGGGAAACGGGAAGAGTCAAGTTGAACAATATTCATGAAGTAGAAAATGCCATGCTGGTTGTGGCCGTGGCTGGTTCCCTGACTCTTCCGTGGTTCCTTTGTTGAGGAGACCTAAAACCAAAGCGAGAAAAGAGCATGGTACATACTTAGGTACTGCTTATAAAAGTTGTTTGAATTGAATAAGATCCTGATCTTTCTAGAGCACTCTGACTCTTTTAAATTTGTCAGACGGATATATATTTCTTGGGAAAATGGAAGTTTGAAAAATTAAAGGTTTTAACCGGAAATGAATAGGAAGCAGCGGCTGAAGACATTCGTTCAGTGACACACAGAAAATGCAAAGTTCCAAAATTATCAAATCTGTTTCGATCGATGGTTCCTAATCCTACCTCTTGCCATTCGTTTTTATAGGTCTTTATATGGAGCGTCAGCTGAAAGGACCATTTTTTACAGAAGAACCCCCAAGTCGAGTAGACTTTTTGAATGAGATTGGGGCTAGCATTGCGTAAGAAAGGAACAAATCTTGATCAAAAATCGATTTTTATTCTGAAAATTATTCACTGTTTCATTTCTAGCTATAGCTATTCCATAAAAATCCATATTTCCATTGTGTCACTGATCTGATCACTAACTTGGCATCTCTCCTTTTTTGCTCTTTGTACAGATGCCATGCGGATGGCTACCCAAAGCCACAAATCTATTGGCAAGGAAGTGATAATAAAGTAGTTACGAATGTCGATAATTTTAGAACAGTTTTGATAAATTCCACATTACAACTCCTTCCATTCAAACCTGCAGCGTATAGACAAGTAAGATTGAGATCATCCTTACACTTACCATATTTCTCCTGGGTTCGGGCATTTATATCAAAGAACTTGATCTTTCTCACGCGCACTTTTCAACTTTTGATTTTATAGGACATCCACTCCGCTACTTATCGATGCCTTGCTATCAACTCCATCGGAGGCATAAGGTCTCGTGATATCCAAGTGCGAGCAGGTAAAAGCACTTTCACTAAAGTTTTTTTTCTAGTACAGTGCCTCTTGACACAAAAAGTATCAGGCGGAGTCAAATACGCTGTCAATTTATATGAGTCATTTTCTATATTTATCCTTATCCTATATAGTTATTGCTCAGCAATGGTCAGCAAAAATAAGGATGATACCACGCCAAGTACCTGCAGGAAGTAGAGTACCACTTCTTCTCAAATGCGAGGTGGACCTGATGGGAGGTGGAAGAGACTTCATCCAGGTTATCGGATGGAAACGCGATGGGAAGTTTATCGGGAAGCTTCGTCATTCCTTATATGGTTCATGATTATAAATTAGATTTCCAACCTCATTTTTCTCGATCGATTTGCATGGAACTCTTGAATTTATAGAAAAGGTATTTTATTATTTTGGGCACAGGTGTTCAAGCAGATTTTGACACAAGATTTCATATGCTGCCAAATGGCGACCTAGTGATTCATTACTTAGCCCATGAAGACTCCAGATCAAGATTTGTCTGTCTAACTAGGCACAAGCTTACGGACCAGGAGATCAGTAGCTCATATTTCTCTTTCCCCGTTCCAGGTACGTGCCAATGTCATTCTCACGATTTCTCACAACTTTTTTATCAGCTCAAGTCAGAATTCAATCACGGCTGGCTTCTTTGAAGAAAATGAATAGAAAAAATAAATTGATTCATATTCCTCTAACTTATTCTTTACCTTAACGAGAGAAATCACTCAGACTCAAACTATAGGGCTATTCATGAAAATCAGTACAAATCTGCGTTGTATGGAAATGGTTGTATGATCGATTCGCGATCTTGTCTAATTTGACAGTTTACATGATAGAAGACACACCTGCACCTTCCCGTGAATGATGAATTAGAAAATATTTTTTGTATTATTATTTCAAAAGGCTCACATCAGAGCTCACCTCATTCAGTATTCCTCCCGTGAAATGAAAAGCTCTCATACTCCCATTCAATGTTCAACTTTGCATAGCAAACATATTACTAGATCCTTCATGAAGAAATCGGGGGAGTTGAAAGGAAAACGTGAGAAACTCATATGTCATGCATGAAACAGGAATAATGGTTTTATCATTTTCCCTTTTTTACCGGAAACTGACGTGGAATGCACCACAGAAAAAAAGATCCTCCCTCCTTCCCACAGCTTAAACCAAATCACTACCGAAACCATTTGACGCAGAAAAAGGGCTTTGGTTTCACTGTGGTTGCGGCTTGGTTTAGTTGTTTTCCTTTAGAAAATTTGCAATCTGTGACCATAAATCAATAGTTATCAGTTGAAAGCAGACTACACAAGCTCTTTTTTTGCAGTCACCGTCAAGAATAGTGAGAATGAGATACATACATGAAACATGATACGAAACCGCTTTACTGGTCCAACAATGTGAATGTGAATACATCACTCTATTTGCATTATGGCACGTTTCGGTCCCGATTTCCCCCTTTTGAAATATTTTCGAGCCTATTGTGTACTCCCTCTCGACATATGCTGCAACCCAACAAAACCCAAACAAACTGCTTCAGACCGCGTCATATCTTTCGTCCATTTGAATTGACAAATAAATTTGTATTTCGGCTTCCACTTTTCATTTATTTCTTTTGAAAAAATACAAGTGCATCACTGATTTTAAAAAGTGTCCAATTACATCTCAATGTGAATACAGTTGTCTGTGGTGAAAGCTTTTATATACTTATTTTTCTTTTCAAAAATATTTAACTCTTTTCATCATTTTCCAAGATAAACCAGGTAAAAATGCAATTTTTCAAAAAGATTCGTTCTCTTAGGCGGAGGAACATACTGTTAACACGAGTTCATTTTTGAAAACGAAGACAAAAAATGTCGGGAGAAAGGAAGTGCATTGCATGTTCTCAGCTGAAATAGTTCATCTCCCACTTCTGTAGCCTCAAGGACTTCTTTTTTCAAAATCTAGTTTCTTTCAGAGTGACATGCTTTTTTCTTCGCACCTTTCACCCAGTCAAGCCAGCAGCAGCCACTACTTTTCCTGCCTTTGAAAGAAGCTTAGCCATGCGTAACAAAAAACGTAGATAACTTTTGTATGATTACTATAATACTTTTTTCTCTCGCTTTATATATTCTTTTTGGTGAATGCAAAGACGTGGTGAATAAACTTTTTTGTTGAACACTCGACAAAAAGAAACTAGTTTACTAGCTCGCAGCTTGTAAATTCACTTTCTCGTGGTGAAAGCAACAGCAATAACATTACATGCTTTCACGCTTTCCTAGACCGGGAATATAAAAACCCTCTCATTGATGCATACAGAAAGCATATAAGCTGGGTAGCTGAAGTAGTGACAGAAAATTTTTCGAGAAGATATTATACGAAGTGATTTTTTAAAACGGTCGTTCTTGAAAACCGAAACACTCTGCTAGCAACTGGCTTTTTTGAATTGTTGATTCGAAAACTGAGGCCAAGACTTGAGTCATTTTTAAGCTGGCGAATTTCGTATCTCTTAAAATTGTATCTCTTTATGGAAAAGGGAAATCTTTGGACCATATGGATGAGACTAATATCGTTGAAAGCTTTCCTGCACCGATGATGATTCGCCAGGGAGAACCTTTGGTTCTTCACTGCTACGAGCTTTTTTACTCCATTTCAAGTTCCAGCAGCGGAATAAGGTAAAAAATTAACTCAATTTTTTCTCTTGATCAATTATGATCATATCTTCAAACTTTATGTTCTCTTCCAATTTATTCAATCTAAAGTTTTTTCGTAATCGTAATATGTCGTTTTTATCTTGCTTTATGCCACTTTCGCCTTGTGGGAATCAATTTTGCTAACAAACCCAAATGATTGGGGCATGTTGGATTGTTGTTGGTTGTTAATTTAATCACTCGACACTATTGTTTTTTATGAAAAAGATGGGAAAAGTTAACGGGGAATTCGTGGAGTGTCATAATGAAGTCGAACAGTGTTAGTGGCTTCGACTCTTCCATAATGTCTGGAAGTAATGCTCTGGGCTCTGGTACAACTACAAGTGATAGCAGCAGCTCCTCTGCGATGGCAACAATGTCCATGTTTTTCCGGCAAGTTGGGAGCTCATTAGTGAGTGAACGATCTGTCAGAGCTCAGACCGGACACTATCGGTGCATAAGGGAAAGTAGCAAAGAGAAAGTAAGGGAATTCGATGTTCGTGTCACGGAACCCTTGCAAGTTACACTGTCCATTAATCAAGAGAAAGCACCATTGGAATCCACCGTAGAGTTGAGATGTGTAGTCACTTCTTCATCAACATCGCCTTCAATTATCTGGCTGAAAGACACGAATGTGATCAATCCTGGGGGCCGGATTCGACTTTTCTCTGCGAATATTTTGCAGGTTAGATTTACTATTTACGGTTCATTATTATTAGTGGTGTATATTGAGGGGTATATGTAGAGATCATAAATGGGACATGGGCGCATGTATCCTACGCTGTACATATTTTTTCTTTTGGAAAACGGTGGTTCATTAATCAAATACAAACTACCCGAGAGGTACGAGGTACCATCTTGATCAATACTTTTCACCGTTTCAACAACTTTCTCTTGCTTTTTTGTGAAATAGCACAGAGCATAGAGCTACTTTACTAAACAAAAAGTCGCAAAACTTTTGCTTATTTTTTCCTCCAAGGAAAAAAACTTTCAAATCAAAGGCAATCAATGATAAAAGCCCTCCATGAAAAGTTATTGTAGTCTAAGTGAGCACAAATGTGAGGAACAGGCTTTTTAAAGAATAATCTTGTCGCATTTGACCTCACTAGTCTTTTCCTTTGAGAAAGTTTAAACGGGATATGTATTCTTGCTCGGTTCTATTTATTTTCAACAACTTTTTCCAGATAAACCAAATACAAAAGGATGATCAGGGTATGTACCAATGCTTTGCGAGAACAGACATGGAGTCAGCCCAGGCTTCAGTGAGACTTGAATTGGCAGGTAAGGAAAATTTGTGGCTTCCTTTTTCCCCTTCACAAGATAAAAGGCATTGAGTAAGAAGGGGATTAACCTTTTGTTAGCTCTACTTCAAAAGATTGTAAATATATCAAGTTTTATGGCACAATAGCGGTAAGCAGATTACCGTAGTTTAAACTGGCTTTTCGAACGGAAAAGAAATGAAGAGAATCAAAGAACATGAATCTTCCTTTTTTCTGAACAACCGTTTCATTTTGTTTTCTCTTGTGAAAAGTTTATATTGTTTAAATGCACTACAAATGGAAACTGAAAAAGGATGTTAATGGGCGTAGAAAGAAGAGTAGTATGAGCTCGGATGCCTTTAAAGTGAAAATTCCTATTATTACCTAAGGATATAGATACGATATCATTTTTAGTGATACGGCTCAACTGGTAACATTCTCTAAGAAGCAAAAATGGATTTCCTTCCACATTAATCTAACTAAATGACTTTTGTTAAGTTACTTAAAGTTGACGATGGATTTCTTGGTGTACAGACGCCTCTCCAAGACTGATTTATGGATTCATTGAGCAAACTTTGGCTCCTGGTCCATCCGTCTCTCTTCGATGTGCTTTCAGCGGTTGGCCACCCCCGAAGGTTTCATGGCTTCTGGACAACTGGGCTATTGTTCCATCCCACGATTCAAGGTAACGAAACTGTGTGAACTGAACCCACAAGATATTTTATTTTGTGCAAAACTCGTGAATAGAACTCAACTAGTACTGGGTAGGTATATGTATATACCGTGGTTGTTAGTATTTTGTTCCACTTTTACGGAAACGTGCCTCCTACATGCTTATCTTTATTACTTTTCATATCCGCTGTCAACCGACTCCCCCATAAATTCACAATGGTATAAAACGGTTCATACGACCATGATCTATCATCATCAGAATATTGATTGGAGACCATATGACTTCCCATGGGCATTTGATTAGCTACCTGAATATCAGCCAGACCCGGGTTGAAGATGGAGGCTCATACGCTTGCAAGGCAGTCAATCGCAACGGTTCTGCGTCTCACTCTGCTCGGCTCAATATTTACGGTAATTTATCTCGTAGTTATTTTTTGTCTAACCAATGGTCCTCTGTTTCACCTTGCGACTCAAGTTTTGGAGATCGTGCATCGTATTTCTCATTTTCGGCTTGTGTTCCTGGTTCCACGTGTTTCGTTTGGGTACCACCGCAACATCCTTACTTTCTAACCAACGTGCGTGAGGGCTCTTATCTTTTTCGTCTTGCCAACATCACCCCTCTTTTAGCATTCCAAGTCCCAAACTGACGCACTTCTTGTTGCAAAACTAATAAAGTCGACCTCGAGCCCATTTTACTGACATAAAAAAACTTTAGCTTTCTTCGTAAACCTGGGCACAGAGACACTTTCTCTTGATAAACGTAACGATGTTGAACCTCTTGCTCCCTTTTTCTCTCCTCGCGTTTACCGTCGTTGCCTGTTCCTGGTAGAAAATAGAAATGCTTGGTTTTCTATTGCATCCATGACTTTGTAACATTTTAGTTGTAAGTAGCTGGTAGCAAAAGTATAGGCAATTCAATTGGTTTAGGCTCACGTGCTATGTTCCAAGAATACAATTTTTTGCTCGGCTTCTAGAAGAACCTCAATAACCGTCCGGAAACTACTGAAACATGCATCACGATTTTGAATTTCCGTCCAGAGAGCCAAATACATTATGTATTACCCTGCCTGCACTCATATTAAATGCATTTGAGCATCTATCCAAAGTACAGAACATCAGTTGCACGTTCACGTTGTTTCCCTGAGTGAAATGAGGATGTATTTGCTGTATCATTTGATTTCCAATGTGGTAATAATAAACGTTTGTGCTTGTATAGTAGTGTAGCACTAGTGCTTAAATAAATATTGCTTTAGTTATTTATTTATATTTATCTATTTATAT
>JAHZNI010001500.1:0-18145 GCA_027744415.1 Seira ritae | reverse complement strand
GAGTGGGTAAACTTTAGCCATTCTGCAAAAAAAACGTTCTACGGACTACAATGCCCGTAAAGGGCTCATAGAACTTACTCCAAGAAAAGAGTAATCGTAGAAACACGTAAGAATATTGCATACATACTAATAATCATCTTAATGACCATGATAATAATAGCATCTTTAATTTTCTTCGTATTATTACTATTCCTTTGTGATAAAGAATGATGATGATATGATGATGCTGAGTAGGATTATGAAGATGATCATGGTAATAATTTTCTTTATGATGGAATTTGAATATGTGAACCGCGTGCAATCACACGTTTTTCTCTGATCTTTTTTATTGTTTTTGAAAAACATTATTTTGTTGTCATACAATACATGACATTACAACTACAACCAATGTGTCGCCGTCGTTGCTGTTTGTTGCTGATGCTGATACAAGTTTTTGCCGGTGAGGGATAAGTGAGCGACCTTCAATTCATATTATTTATTTTTCAGCTATTTTTGTCGAAATTCATTTGTTTCCAATAATCCTTATCAGAAATAATAGTAATAATGACAATAACATAATAATCATTTTTTTATCTTGTGAAGAAGAAGAAGAAGCCAGCGACAAGATGTAATTCGCATGTTTCAAGCTAATGCTAATTTGTTTGCAAATTTGTTATTACCGGAATTTAAATGAGCATGAATGAAACAATTGGTACTTGAAGGGACTCCATGCCCCACTAAGATTAATTAAATAAATGAGACTACGTAATAGAGTAATAACATAAATAACTCCTAAAAAATATTTACTCTATCCTATCGGCACAGTTGACCTTTTCCTAAATGAATATATTTATTAAATAAGAATCAGCTCTTGAAGCGGAGAAGAAGGTTGAAGCCTATACATATACACCTGATTTGGCACAAGATTAACGATTTAGAAAAGATTTTAGACACAAAATATACACAATATGAGTATTCGGTAGGACGCCATAGCACCAGCAGGCCATTAGTCTGATGAAGATGAAGATCACAAGAAGTAATAATAATAATAATGGAAGAGAGGGTCGCTGTCGCTTTTCATCCATGTTTATTTGAATACACACCTTCTTTTACACGAAGAAAAAAAATCAGCATGATCGCATCAGATCATCATCACCATCATCATCATCGATAGAAAATTGAGTTGTTCATAAGAAGAAAAATGGAGGAAAGATTACACGATTTAAGAATTACGATAAGCACCCTTAAATGCACCTACTTACAGGTTAAACATATCTTTAGGCAAATTACATGAAAGTCTGCGTATTTACAATTTGCATGTTGAAATATATTATGTGTGTCGTCGACGATCGATTTCGATAAATGCTCGTGAATAAGTATGTAAGTGTGAACGAACATCGTCGTCATAAAATACTGTCGTCATATGGCACATAAATTTGGCGATTTTTGCAGACTCAGTCAGGTCAGACTGAATCTCTTGCCAGACCAGACGATGGTATTATATTGCTAACTATCCCATTTCCATAATAATCCTAGGAAAGGATTTCCTGATATGGAATATTGACATGCTAACAAACAAAAATTTTTAGGGGGAGGGAGTAGTGAAAACGTTAGAGGTTTTTGCACACGTTATTGTAGTACTGAAAAAAATTGAATGATTTAGGGGTGAAAATTATGATTCTTTTTTTCTCCTCGGATGATCTGAGAAGCAACTTACCTACACTATATATATATTATGCTTCGTTTCAGATGAAGAAGGTTTTGTGCCATTTAGGTACGAAAATTTAGTGGGAAAAATGCAAAAGGGATTTTGTTGATGCATCATTTCCTTTTTAATTATACCTTTTGAAAAATGTACAGAGACAACCTTGGAAAAAATGTTCTAAGGCTCTGGAGTTGAAAAAATCAATTAGTTTGTAATAATACTTAATGAACGGGTTCTCAAGATTGATGAGTTTACTTAAAATGGGGAAAATAGATAGGTAAAGATGCGAAGTAAAACATTTTAAC
This sequence comes from Seira ritae, assembly GCA_027744415.1. Classification (NCBI taxonomy): domain Eukaryota; kingdom Metazoa; phylum Arthropoda; class Collembola; order Entomobryomorpha; family Entomobryidae; genus Seira; species Seira ritae. The sequence goes on along the minus strand of JAHZNI010001500.1, from coordinate 16,156 downwards.
CTACGCAATAATATGTCGTTACCTTATATAGGTATGCAATTCTTAAATATGGATCAAAATATGCTTCCCACATCACAGCCAAATTCTTTTATGCAGTTAGGGCTGCATTCGTTTAAAACGGATTTATCTAGGCACTCTTCTTGAGGTAGTGCATTGTTTGTTGTACATACATATACTTTTTTCCGCAACAATAGCACCCGTCCTTCGCTTCGGTTCGGTAGCAAGTGGTTGTAAGTTTTCTCTCTTTTGCTGTCGTTTATTGAAGGAAGTGTTAGGACAAAGCAAACCGGGTTGCTCCTCTGCAGAAAAAATATATACTGACTCATTAATTACCATGCATCATGTTGACAGCCAGTTTATATTGTTGTTTTGTTCTCAAAGATTCAGAGATTTGCCTATAGCTCCATCAAAGTATGTATATTGGTCTTATTATCTCAAAGAGTAAAGTGAGTGCAAGGCTACCTAGTAAAAACAGAACGGTTGTGGTTGGACTTGGACTCGCAAAAAAATTTAAACGGAGAAATAAACACGCTGTCGATTGTCGATGTTTTAGCCAAAAGCTCTGGTGATTGTGGTGGTGATGATGTGATGGTGATAATGGATCCTAGAGTCATTTAATTTCGATCTTAAATGCAGCTGAGAAAATAATGGAATGTTTCTTTTTGGCGCACTTGTTCCTCCTCGTCCTCGCTTTGAATCTCTTTACAATACTAATCATTGAATTCCATTGTTTCACGCTTTTCTTTAGAGGAATTGAAAAAAAAGCTGAGAATTTCGAAGGAAAATAACCCGGGTCCGAAAGAGAGAGTTTTCTCGTTTTATTTTTGGACCGTCTGTCTCAGCTCAGGTCGAGGAAAATGCCTAACTTGAGTTCTTTTTCTTGTTTTTATCCAACCCAGTGACAGTTATTGGCTGGGTTTATGTCGATTGAAATAACACGAGAGAGTGCATAATATCAATTCAATAGTGCCTACTGCCTACCCACCCTACACGGAAAACAGGGAATTCGAATCATGATTAAAAAGGACTAAAACGAAAATGAGTTTCCTTTTTGTATAATTCAAAAACATGCACATTTAGAGCGTACAGTTAGTCATTTCATCATTACATTACAAGTTGCTTTTTTAGCAGGAATAAGTTGGCAAAAAAATGACATGGCTCTCTCTCTCTATAATCCACCCAGTTTTCTTATTCTCTGCAATGCAATGCAACCCCTTGTCACACCGTTGTCATTAGTGGGCATTGGCCATAATATAATATGGAGAAGCCCGAAGAAATGAGTACTAAGAAGGGACCGGTTGGCTCTTTGGCTAGTCATCGTCATCATATCATGATGATGAAATGTGGGCAATGCGCATGATTCGTATTTTTACCGGACTGTAAAATCTCTGTAAATTTTCTCTGAGCATATTTTTACTCTCATGATTTCTGTGACTTGTTTACTGTAATCAATTAAGGTTTAACGAAAATCTTGTAATAAACACAGAGATAGACATCATACTTCGTTAGCTAACTGGTTGACTTCTCAATGAAGAATAGAAAGGGAATGGTTTTTTTGTCACGGTGGTAGTATAGTAGTGGTGGTGGTGTTGGTGGTGGCGTGGTTTCTTAAACTTGGTGGCGAGCCAGTTTCCAATGATCTCTGAAATCCATTCTTTTCCCTATCTCTCTGAATCTGAATATTGAAAGCTGTACAATGCACTGGGGAAAACCGGCAAAGTGATCTACCGAAAAAAAGGCTGTAAAAATGGTGGACAAAAATCAATTGTGAAAAAAAAACTCCCGTTATGAATTCCTTTTGTGCACTTTTTTTATTCGCCATTTTTTTGCAAATAATTTGAATACTATACGAAATCACAAGTAGTTAAATTGGCAAACAATGACAAATATATCATATGCTAATATTAATAATATGAGAGGTGGTTATAAATACGTATTTTGTTCGAAGATGAGCAGTAAATTCGTTAAAGTGTTCAATAAATGGATAAAAAAATTTAAAACCTTTCATGCATAATTTTTTTTTCCTTGTGAAGGATTTTAATCCTGCTTGCAATTCTCATGTAATTTTTTTTTCTTGCATTACATGGTCATGGTCAAATGGTCATCATCGCAATCATCACATCTCATCAGCTATACTATTCGAGGATAATTCAGAAAGACAATTTATTTCTTTTGAGTTATTTATCTTTTATTGGGGTGCAATGTAATTTAATCTGAGGAGAAGAAAGACGCGATGGATTACTATAAAGTCTTTCAATTTTTATTATCATATATTTTTTTGCATAATGTTTTGTCCTCTTGCCAATTGTGACAAAAGAGTACATAGTTCAGTTCATCTTTCCTTTTCTTCCTAGTCATGCAAGAAAATGAGCTGTGAAAACTGTCCAAAGAGTGCATCTTTTATTTTTTACAGGAATTTTTTTCTCAAAATCATGGCAAAGCAGAACCAATGCACCGTGTGATCTGTCTGCGTTTTCATCTCTCCATCCGTGTAAATAAATACCTTTACATAAGCGAAGACCAGAGAAGAAGAAGAAGAAGAAAAAAGGCATGAGTATGAGTGAGACGAAAAGTAATTTATGCGAGAATAATGATATAATATTAGCAATAAATTAATTCCGTTTTCGGTAGCTAAACGGTTTCTTGGGCACGGTGTGAGTGAGCAGAGCATGCTTCATTATCACCATCCATCCATCATCACACCAGTTAAGGAAGAGGGGGAAAGGGATGCGTTGACCACGCTTATGAATACATTTGATGCATTCTTCGTTCCATGATGAGTTTAATGATGCTTTCTTCCCTGAATAATGTAGGCTTCTTTTCTCATTCGAATACATAATTACCACTCTCTCGTCTCCAAGTCCAAATCATAACGAATAAGGCAGGGAAAATGTCGGAAAGTGGGGAAAATAAAAGGCCATATCCCATCCAACATCATCCAAATACACTTGAAAATTTTGTATAGATTTTTTTCCTCTCTCCCTCTCTCAAGCCATGCCTTTTCATTGCCAATGCCAGGAGTAAAAACCATAATATAGCCAAAAAAGTAGTTACGATTTGCATCACTCGATTACTCAATTCTCGTGAGATGATGATCAACAGGTAAGCAAAAGCAGGGTAAAGCAGAAGCAAAGAGAGAGAGAGGCATCAACGAGTGAATTGAACTTTCTCATGGCAACTTCCGTCATGTTGAAAAGACAAGTATGCAACGGTATATTTCTCATAGTCCTACATACTACATACTACTACTGCCACTGCACTGCACTGCCTTGCCTGCATCAACATAGCTTCTGGTTCTTCATCTTTTTTTTGCGTTATATAATAATTTCTACATCCTCCTGCTTTTGCTTACCCTGCTTGAAAGTGCACGCATAGTATGTATACATTTGAGACGATCTGAATGTATGGCCTGCATGTTCAAGTTTCTTCTCGGAGGCAATGAAAATGAAGTTTTCCTTACTTGTTCCTCTCGCTACCGGGCTCAATATTTGGGGATGATATGATGATGGTCAGTCATGGACCGAGAGAGTGAGGATCTAAAGGATTCGTGCCTCCTCTTCAAGAAATGCACAATTTTTATAGATGAAATTATGTACGAAAATTATATTATTATGCAATTCCGGCACCTTTCTCGAAGCCTTTCATGTTGAAGGCGAGAATACATGCTCAAAATCCCGTATCGTTCATTGCTTCAGGAGCTCGTCAACCACGAAAAAATTTTTTTTTTGGCAGGGAGTAATATTTAGAGAGATTTGGAGAAAAAAAAAGGTTCTAGAATTTCGTACGCACAATAAAAACTTTTTGAACGGTCTGGTCTTAGAAAATCGGATGTATGTATGTATGGTTAAAGCCACGCACAGCACACTCCGACTTTATTTATTTATTTATTCATTGCTTCTTCCACCTGTTGAAAAAAATGGTTTTTTTCGTATGAGTCAGTCAATGTTCATATTATATTTTTTGGACGAAGGCCGCTGGCTCCACTGCATATTACCAGGAGGGTTTTTTGGACGAGTTTTCCTCTCCGAAAAATTGTAACGCATCCATCCATCCATTTGGGTTTGAAAGTCTGCGAATGTATGTGAAACGGAAAAAGATGAGTATTTTTTTTAGGTTGGTCAAAGTCAAATCAAGTTTTCTTCTTCTTCGTTGCGTATCCTATATCTTTAACTCCCGGTTTTTTTCTTCAATTTTCATCAAAATGTGTATAATTTGCGAAAGGAGGAGAGATAGATGATGGTGGTTTAGGTTTAAATCTTTAAATGCTTAGACGTAGATAGTAGCACAAGAGTAAAGTAAATTTTTTTGGTCACCATTATTACTTAGACTTTGTTTGATGTACAGGTGTAACTCTGATTGAAAAATAATGTGGCATAAGCAGCAGCATTTTTTTGAAAACATGACTCTCGGATGATACATGCATACATATGTACATGATGAGAGGAAACTTGTAGATCTCATTAAAAGGTTTAAATATCATCACTTTGTTTCACTCACTCCTTCTCTGTCAGTCATTCTTTCTCGAACTAGGCAACCACGAGCAAAGTATAGTAAGTAGTAGTAGTATTCGATGGTGGATTACTAAATAACTGCATATATCCATATGATGATTGTTGTGATGATGATGATTTGTCTTTTTTTGAATTGGTCTTGTTCACCTTCAGTTTTCAGTAGCAGTTCTCTCAATTCAATAGATAGTATTATACCGTAAAATCAGAGTAGAAATGAATGAGACTGGCTGACTGGTTATCTGATTTCTTTGCAGAGACTCATTCAATTGAGAAAAAATCCCGTGTCGCGTAATACGCATAAAATAAAAGAAAGGAAATACATAACATAAGCCAAAGAAGAATTCAAAAAGGATGCACTTTTATTAGCTATAATGTATCCAAGTAAGAGGGTAACCTGATGACGGCTCCCACTGATGATGACAATCTGAAAGCGTGCCTTGAATGCTAATCTTCCAAAATGTATATTTTATTTATCATACTATATTATGTTCATCCCCCTTTCTCATTATGATAAAAATGTGTTGACAAACTCATTGAATCCATTATTATTATTCATATTTCACGTAATAAATAATAATGCGCTTTTGGTCACTGTATGGATTGGACCATGCGAATTTTTTTTTCTTCAAATCAGGTTTGCAAGCGTTTGTGCGTAAACAAGCGTGTCTGTAATTTGGAGAGTCTAAATATTTTCGGAAATTTTCGGTGAACAAAAAGAAACTGCTGCATGGTGCATTGTTGATGATTTACTACATAATATGCAGTATAGTATGTAGAATTACAAAAGAACACAGAAAAAATGGAATCATCGTTTACACTCTCTTTCTCCCGCATATTTAATATTTAATAATTATAATAATTACGTTTACCCTTCTCCTATTCATTTAATTTTTTCTCATTATCAATCTTATTCTTACACTTCCAATGCAACGTGGCAATGTTACGATGATACTCGTCGTGCTTACATCTGGTATCGTTTTCTATTCATCAGCGAGTGTGGAATTGGAATTGAATGTGAAAATTTGAATAAATTGAATTACCTACGTAAAGGTCCTCGTTTGCTTGTCATCGCGTGGTGGGGCTGTGTTTATAAAATGGCGCAATGTAGTAGAAACAAAGGAGTCAGAAAATAGAATCGATTTTCATTAATTTATTTTGCATTAGCACAAAAACTTATGTAATGTGACACTAATTGGACGATTAGTGGGGAAAAAACTAATTTGCAAGTTTCAATTTGAATTATTTTGTATTTGAATACAGTAACGAAGAGCATCAGTATTATGCGAATTCTAACTAAGGTATGTAATACGATGTATCGAGTTTGCATTTGCCTTGCTGCAAAAAATAGTGAACGGTACGACAGAAATGACCAGATTTGAAGAAGATATTAACGTCCAATTAAATTAATTCGAATCGTCTCCGTCCTGGCGACGAATGAATGAATGCAATATATATATTTAAAAATCCCGAGACTAACTAAATTGAAGGTCGATACAATACGAAGAGAATGAATGCAGTGTAATTCCTTCACACCTTTTAGTATATTTTTTTATATGCACAAAATACTTAGTATTTTTTCTATCATTTAGCTAAGTTGTAACGGGTTTGCAAACACACAGTTTCATCTATGAAAAAAAACTCCGAAGAAAGAATAAACTTCTTTAAGGTATATAGACAAACCGTTTTTTCCACTCCATTAACACGCTCGCTAATGTGCTAAAGTGGTGGTTGCACTTTTATTGCATACCAAAATTCTGATTATCAACATTTTACTTCATGTACATACATACATATATACATGCATGCATACGTAGTCAACACGACAATGGTTCATCCTCCTCTCAAAACATCAAATGCATTTTTGAAACGATGATGCATCATCATTATCATCATCGCAGAATAAAAAAAACTTGCTCGCTCATGCTTTCCCTGAGAGTATCATTAAAAATTTTGATACCTGAATCTGAATCTGAATGCGATTCAAGATTTTTTGATTCAAGGTTTGTTTGACGCCAGGGAAATCAATAACCTGCCTATTATCCAATCTCGAACTTGCATTCTAGATTAGCTCCTTAGCAACTTTTAATGGCCTGAAAACGTCACGCAAGCTAAACAATACATATAGTTTTTTTCTTCAAGGAACTTGTCCACATCTTTCCTCCACTTTGTAAATAAAATTGGCTGAGGTATCGGGGTTTTCTTCACACGATCTGCAAAACAATTCAATTTTAAAACTAACCTCTGGGATAAAATGATGTAATCTGTAATGTAATAATCATCTGACGAACATCCTCTTCAGAAGCCCTTTCAAAATCGTAAAACAAATAAATAATCACAATAATCAGTAATCTAGTAATCAGTAAAGGTTTATGTGGGAATTTAAAGGGCGCAATGTTTAAATGTCTTCATTTCTTCGCGGAAAAAGGTAAAATGCATTTAGTTTAGCGTTCGATGCACAGGTCAAGGCTGTTTTGGATTTTCCAGAATTGCAGCTTCTCAAAGAGGACGTTTTATTTTAGGTAGATATGTATGCATGCACTGGTATTGGTATTTTCAAAATTGATTTGCAATTACGCTGTTAAATGATTCAAGGAACCGATGTTCTTTTAAAAGCTTTTTCATTAATACTGTCAAGATTATTGCTAAATTGCTAAAGATATTTCGTATTTTATGCAATCTTCGACACTACCTGCGAATACGCTTCTTCCATACTAATTAGGTTGTGGAGGTGCATAATACACTACTTGCACTGATTTGAGTTGAGAAATCAGTTTTAGTACATGGCGATCACTTATTACTACACAGGGAAAAACAATGCTCGTAAAAAAATTATATATAGGCTTGCCATTCGAAAATCATTCCAATTCCATTAGAGGAAATTTGCATATTTATGTTAAACTACGCCTTGGATGAGATACTCACTCACTCTCTCTCTCTCTCTCTCTCTCTCTGACTTGACTTAAATGCGATTTAATTGCGCTGTCTTCACAGACCCGAACCATTCCTTCGTTGTAAATCATTGATCGGGTGTGTGTATGTATCTCTAAATGCTTATAAAGATAAGAAGACGGAGAGCATGAAGCATTTTACTGCTAATTAAATCATTTGATTTACTGACTTTGTACTCTGGCCGAATGACATGAGTGACACTTATAGCCGCTACTTACTTCGATCATCCTCCTTTTATCTCCTCTTGAATGAGCTCAAAATGTTGTATCCCTTTTGGGAATCATGTTCTCTAATGATGAAACAGTTTCTAAGGAGGTATCTGCATAAATAGAACAACGCTAAACGATGCAATGACTGGCTAAGTATTGGCTTGGCTACGACTACGACAGACAATCGAAAGTTCCGTTGTGTTACGATGAACATAAAAAAATACTTCCTCAACAAAAAAATGACTGCATCATCATCATCGGGATTGGTTGTGTGGTGGTGTGTGCATTCAGTAAATTAAAGAATTTCTAGTTCTCCCCAAATGCATCTACAATCTACATTACTCACGAACTACTCAGCAGCAGCGCCGAACAATTTTGTTGAAGATTGCCGGGCAAGTTGAGATGAAGTTCGATTTGAAGCTCATCTCATAGATTAGCTCCCGTATTAAATATATTGGTCAATGAATAAAATAGCCAGAGTAAAAAACCCTTTCTTCAACTTAAGAGCAAACCAGCAATACGTCTCCTTTTCTGGTCCTTGCACAGCTGGTTTTTTTTTTGCGCAAACTGCATCATTCACTGTTATGCAACCTTTCACGACCTTGTCATTGTTGTGACATGAGAGGGCAGAAAAGAAATCAAAGTGGACGGACGAACATAGGGATAGGATGGACGGCGGCTTTCGTGATGATGATTATTATCGAAGATGTGCTCTCGCCTTTCTTTTTCATTCTGATTCTGCCTTTCATACATCAACATCAAGTCATAAAAATTCATTTCGCATGATTTTATGAAGAATACCAAGAAGAAGTGAAGGAAGATGAGAGGAGCGGAAAGCATTTTATATTCGGGGATTTACCAGATCAATATAAAACAGAGTTGCATCTCTGAACCAAAATTATGGTACATGGCTTAGGTATCCAACTACATACATAATTTTTTCTTGCTTTTTTCCATTCTAATAATCCTACTCAAGAGATTTACAGGAATAAAGTGAACGTCACTGGCTACTGGCTACCTGCAAGACTTAGTCATAGTCATGGTACTTACCTTGCGGGCAGCATCACCCAGCACAAGTCAATCGGACAAGACAAAAATCTTGATCATTTTACGAAATGATGATGATCTGAATTGGCCTTTTCATGAGTACCGAAAAAGGCTTGAAACATTTGATCGACCTTACTGAATTCTGATTGCTTTCCACAAAAGTCAAGTCTGTCATGCAGGCATTGTCATTATAGACATATCAATCTGCAAAAATTATGACTTGGTCTCGATCTAGAGATCAGGGTCTCGCGACCGGATTTCAGGAGGGAAAGGAGGATTGCATGAAAATGAATTGTTGTATGCCATGCCATGTCATGCCATAATATTTTCATTGGAAAAACGAATGATAAATTTTCCGGCCTATTGTGCTCGACGACAAAAGGGGAGACTGCTGCTGGTGGTGGTGCTGCTTTTACGTCATCGTCATCTCATCTCATTTGTGATTATAGGGCAATGCTTCTTCTTCCTTACAAAACGTCCACAATGATTTTCATGGGAAATGAAATGATAGACTTTATAAGGTGGGTATATCATGTTTCGCACATATCGTACCCCAGAAGTAAGTAATGCAGGAGCCGTAGAGCCTCTATACAAATGACAACTTAAAGCAGGATCGCAGTTCCCCATGAGGATCACGACGATAAAACCAGCGTCCTCACGTCATCAAAGGGAGCAAAAAAGATGATGAACTATTTAATTGTGTAGAAAGACTTATGTAAACAGCGAACGAGCTTTTTGATATCAGGAATCAGGAAAGAGAAGACAACAACGTATGAGTCCGATTGAATCATAATCATTATCACCACGAATTCTCCTGCGTTAGGATAGCTTCTTCCTTACTCTCCTCAGGTGTAGTGGATGATGACCATGATGATGATGCACCTCATGATTCTTTTGCCTTATCATTATCATTCCTTATTCGCCAGTCACCATTTTCCCTTCATTGGTTGGCTAGTTAGGAGGAATTTTACTCAAAAAATGGGTAAATACACCCTACTACCCATTTGAATGTGATGAAGGGAGAACGTCCGAAAACGATCTCTGGTAATCTGGTGGTAGTAAGGTAACAACGTTACCGGGAATCTAGTCTGAATGGATATAGAGTGACAAGTCATCCCCATACTCGTTTTTCTGTCGTCGTCGTCGTCGTGAGATGAGATGTATTATAATAATATCATTTTTTTGGTTTGAAACCAGTGGCTAGTTTCTTTCTAGTGGCAGCTATTTTCTTCACTCACAGCACAGCTACTTTATTTACCTTATTCAACAACATCATCGTCATTCCTTAAAGCTGTAACAGTGGATTGCATTGCAATTGTCGTTCCTTCCCTCAAAGATAAAATTCTCAAGTTACAGGATGGAAGAAAGAGTTGAGTAAAAAAAATCAGCGCGCTAATCTCATTATGCTATCATCTTTTTCGGTCGGATGGACGGACGGACTAGGGAGATCGAAAAAGTAACTGTTCATTTTTGTTGAGGATGATGATGACGATGAAAAAGAGCGAGTCAGAAGAACGGAAAATCTTTTTTATATCTTCACGGTTTTTTTGTGGACATCATCATATCACCATGATGATCATCATTATCACCACAGCACCACCAAACAAGACTTCTTCATCATAATCATCGTTTCGATTGCCATGCCATGCCACGACATTATTCATCCGTTTTCTTGTATGGATGATGAGGAGGAGACAATTTTTATTATGCAAGAAAGGGACAGCATTCGGACAGAGCGACTCGAGAAAGGAAAATAGTATTTATGCATTAATATGTACCTATAGCTCTATATATATTTTTATGACAATTTTACTTATAAAAAGCCATGTATTTTATGATAAAAACAGATATTTTGTATGTATGTTGAAAAAAATTGCCCGTAAAAGTAAGTTGTATGCCTACTTTTATTTTTGTACTTGTGTGCTGACAATGTACGCAAAAAAGCATTAATTTGGTCGACTCGACCGACGACGGAGACGCCTGTTTTCAAGTTTGCTTTTTATCTCTTAAAGGCTGTCTGTCCATCACCTTCCTTTCTTCCACTCACTTGATTACAGACAGGCCTCGCTCGACTCGAGAGAGAGAGAGGAGTGCAAACTGCAGAAGTAACAGCAGCGCTATAAAAAAATCGCAACAAAAAACTGCCGGTGAATTGTACGCACCCCGCTGACTCTTTTGGTGCATCATTGTCAAGTTTTCTTCGTCCGTAGTTTGCACAAGCAAAGCAAGTACTCCCATGATTTCCCCGTTTAGTGATCATCCTGTTGTGTCCCTCTTCATTTTCCCTTCAACGAGATCATAATCAACAAGTGAATGAGATGATGTCTTCTTGCGGAGTACATACTGCATAGGTAGTGGAGAAGGAGGAGGTTGTACTGCTCACCGGAGACAATATTATCAGTGTACATATTTTGATATGAATATAATATGAATAGTTTTACAACTGATGAACAGCAATTCACAGTATGAGAGTTGCATAAAAATGCATCTGATTCATTTCCTGAAATTATTCATTTTCTCTAGACCATATTAGCATGCTGATCAAGTATTCTGATGGAGAGGAAGGCCTGCTTCCTTTTGAATGCATACGTATGAGAGGTTTGTTTTTAATACATTTTTATCGCTTTTAAGGAGAATAATTATATGGACTGTGACTGATTGTAGGAATAAAAATGAAGCAAGAAATTAGAGAAGGTCATCTTCTGGGATGCGCATTTCCTTTCAGGTTTCACGCTTTCGTAATTGAAAATTACGGATAGTTTACCTTCTCTCCGCGCACATCAAATTTACTTTTCTCTGAACGATATGCTCGATGCTCGCTCGATCATTTCTTATTTTGAGAGAAGGGAAAATTAATGCATTTAAAGCTGACTGATTATTGTAACAAGGAGAGTACAAGAGGAAAAACAAAACGTTTCACAAGTTCACACGGGTCTCGCGAGTCTCAAAATCGCGAAAAAAATTTCATGGTCGATGCTTCAAGCGCAAAATATTTTTGTGCATAGGTATAATGTATAATTGCAACAATTCACAAAACCACTCAAAAAAACACAGCTTAGACCTGGAAAATGAAAGCAGATTTTTCTTTCCGCTAAATAGGGTTGCATGAAATGAAAAAATGAATCCCCCTTAAAAACACAATTTCCGCATGAAAAAAAATACGTGCAAGATTACAATTTACAATTGTTGTGATGCAGAAAAGAAAATTGCAAAGCATTTAAACAAGACGTTTTGGAAAGGGATATGGAGAATAATAATAAAGTTTTCTGGTGCAACGCATGTGATGTGATGGATGAACTCGAGCGGCGTGAAATGTTATTGACCCAAAGGTATATAACAATCAAGAAGAGTGCATTACAAGAAGACCACTTTACTCGCCCTCTTCGTATAGAGCTTAACCACGTAGTAAAAATAATAATGAAACGTAGCAAAACATTTTTCTTCTTCTTTTTTTAATATCGGGGAGAACACATGGTCCATGGTCCATGGTCCGTTTGTGTTGTTATCAATCTTTTTAGCTTCGTTTTTTATACGATGATAAAATCTTCAACTTTTGAAGATTTTTTATTCAGATTGTTGTGTTATGTTATGATGTGATGTGATCATGCAGACAATTGGAATGAACATAGTACATACCTATAATAATTATTTAGCGATGCACTTTTTTACAAGATAGGGAGCATTCATAAATTATATAACGGTCGGGGTGGGTGGGAGGAGGTTGTTTGTTCAGTTATGACGTGTTACAGGAGGGGGAGAGGGTCAAGCGAAGCTGTTACATAACCAAGAAAAATTCTCAAATTGTAAAACATTTCGTTTCGTTCTTGCTTGTTTTAGCGGCGCCGCTACATTTAGTTCAACAAGATCCATCGAAAAACCCCGCTGAACAAATGCCATTTATTAGAATGAACACCTATATGGAACCGACTTCGGAATAAATGTGAATTAAATTCATTTTTCATCTGTAGCTCTGAAGAAATAAAATTGTAAATTAATCATAAGTGGTATATTCATTGTGTTATGTTACAAGAGGAGGGGGAGGGTCTGTCAATAGCGTTACAATAGTGTTACAGGAGGGGGAGTGGGTTGAAAAAAGTGGCTTTTTGGCGTTATATAATTTATGAATGCTCCCAAAGCATTGCAATTTTGTCAGCCGGTCGACTCACTTGGTCCAGGAAACTTTACTTTTAACAAATTAGAAGTTCAAAACATTAATAAAACATCACGCAAGCTGTATGTTAACACATTGGTGGGATACCTAATAGTGATTGTGATTTTGTTATTCACGTAATTCTATCATATATATAGACTGGAAGATGCAATCTAAAATCGGTAAAAATAGCTGTTTTTGCTCATTTTCCACTTCAGTTCGAAAGGATCTACAACCGATTTTTTTAGCAAAACAAGTTGCTTTATGATCTTTATCATATTTGACATAAATCAGCTTGCGTAGTATTTTTCAATTTAAACCATCTAAAGTCAATGAAATTAAATTTTTAAAGTACCCTCGGCCCTCTCCCAGCTAAGTTCTGTGCCAAAACACAAGGACGTACCCGTCTAAAGTTTTAGAAAACCAATTATCCAGTATACTTCTGTTTCAAGGTAACATGATTCTTGAATTTTCCCCTTGTTATTCCATTATTTCATATTATTAGTCGTGAATTATCATAGAATGTCAAAATATTATCTCATTAGCGAGTCATGTCGTAATAACATGATAGCAACTTTGTGAGAATCAGAATTGGCATCAGCTAAACGTTTTCCTTTATGTTCCTCATAAAAATTAAAATATCCTGATAGCGCAATGGCATTAACTGAAACTTCATAAGCACCAAAATTGTTTTGAAAACGAAATCATCCCAATTATCTATCTTTCGCGTATTAAGTATTTGCATTTTTATAGTTTTGCATGACAGCAACTTCGAAGGCCCAAAATATGTTTTCAAAATTGCTCAAATCATATGGAATATTTATGCTTATGTATTTTTTTGTTCTGCACTATTAGATGGGAAATAAACAGAAACATAGGATCGGTGTAAAAAAAAGTCGACGTGCAAAAACCCACAAGAAATACTTAATAAAAGCAACCGAAGCTCGACTAAAAAAGACTCAAACCTCAACTGCGTCAGCAAAGGACTTGCAAAACTGTACAGCAGATGTGGAAACCAATCAAGTTTCACCATTACCTGAGCCTCCCACTAGCAATGTGCGAGCAAATTCCAATGAATCCACAGTTACTGATGATTATCACTTCCACAATCACCAGGTAACCATAAAACCAGCTCTAATCAGGCATATCCAAATGAATTCACAATCAACAGTCAATGACATAGTTCCAGTCGAAGTAGACACGTCTTCAAATTTATTTCAAGTAACCAAAATCGCAAGCTTTGGTCTAGGAGGAGCGTGAGACGCCATACAATGGTAAATGGCAAAGTGTATGAGTGACATCAGGGGAGGGAGGAGTCTGAAAATCGAGTTTTTTGCGTGACGTACTAAATGGACGACCCTTTAGATATATTTTGACATTTGATTTTTTTATGTCATAAGTTAAGTCTGCAAATCACACAATTATCAGGGGCCGCAGATAGACTTCAACACATGAAATGTCTTAATCAAACAAATCTGAGACAAAAGAAGGTTTCTCTAATTTTTGTACTTAATTGTTTGGCTGATCCAGCTGTTTTGTTGTAAAAAAAATAACTTTCTTGTGTGAGGAGAGCGCAGAGCGATGTATGTAATTAGGCAAAATTAATTCTATACATCGACAAGTGTGTTACTATTATTATCAAATTTTCATAAAAGTACTTAAAAGGACTGTCATTAGTCATTATTTTGAAGAAAATCATCATAGGTCGGAGGACGAAAGCCCACATAGTCCACAGATCGCTAATGGCGAAGCATGCCAGGGCAAGAGGAGCGAGTAAACAAAGATGTCTAGCTCGAGCACGAGCTCTGAGTAATCTTGCTGCCTCAAATCCTGTATCATCGTCGTCATCCACTCCATCGCAAGTACTGAATGTAACGTCACGTGTTCCAAGCAAGACAACTTTCAGGTAACTGTTCCCGTGAAAGTAGCATAGTAGCATGATTGAAAGGTCCTGTGGATCATCATATTCATTCATTCATCATCATAAATATAATATGAATAAAAAGCAGGGAGAATACTTGATACATGCCTGGTTTACGTATATACGTTTTGTGACACGACTCAATTATTTTCTATTGTTTTTTAAGAACCAAGGGGGATATTCGAAAGGCTCGTCTGTTATCCTGTGCTAAAGCTCGCGAAGTGCGTATCAACCGTATTACTCAGCTAAAGGCTAGGGATAACCTTTCTCCACAAAGTTTTGTCCAGAGCCATTCGGACTCGGACCAAGAAGAAAGCGAATCGCCCACACAGATAAAATTCGAGAATGGCGACGACAACGACTGTGAGTCCGAATTTGAATTAAAGGAGGAGCCTGATGAACGAGGGAGTGATGAAGACTTGATGGAAATAGGGCTGGATTATTTTGATATGTGTGAGCCAGTCAATATTGGAACAGATCCCTTACGCACTGGTGAAAGTAATCCACTTCCAGCATCTGAGCAATGCGATTTAAATGAAAGTAGATGTCTCATTTGTTTCCAAGAAGATCCCGACCCGCGGCCTTTGAAAGGCATACTTCCGAAGAGGAAGGGACTCACCAATCCTGAACATGTTGAAGACGACATGAGGATCCTTTATTTGCTGAAACTGGCATTTCAATGGGGCAGAGCTGAACTGAGTCACCTGATGAAGATTGCCAACGGTCGAAGCCCTCGCAATTGGATTCATATCTGCCAGCCGTGTCGCCTTTTCATATTTGAAATTCAAACGCTGGAGGATCGAATGCGCGACTGCAGGGCCAAGATTAGGGATAAAATGATGAAGTCAGCGGATTCATCGGATATGTCAAAAGTAGAAGGAACCTATAGAAGGGCAACAATGACGAGGAGGATTCGGGGATTTATAATTCAGGAAGTGAAATCAGCAAAAGAAAATGCTGCTCTTTTCAGTAATGGAGATCGTGAAGCTGAGCGGTTGAACAATTTCCGTGTGCAGAAGAGGAAACTTGAAAGATCTGAACTTGTCCAGTTTCGGAGCAGGGGGAAGGCCTCGTTCCAATCGGGCCCAGAAGAAAATTCAGTTAGTTCAGATGACCATTTTTGCGAGGACGCTTCAATGGAGTCTTCTTTACCTAATGATGAAGAATATAACCGCGTAGATAATATGTCCGGTGCAAAGTCGCGACATCGGAACAATTCGAAGACCTCATTCAACGTAGGACCTTATCCTGACACCAGTAATATGGGCCAATTAGATGGGCATATAAACATCAAAGATTATCGCGCTCCTTATATGAAGGAATCTTTCTTGTGCCTTGTTTGCTCTTCAAGTAAAAGGAAGCTGCGCTA
>JAHZNI010001499.1:0-19928 GCA_027744415.1 Seira ritae | reverse complement strand
CTGATTTTTCTTGTTTATCTTTAAACTTTTAGTTTTAATTTTTTAGAGCTTATCTTTAGACCCTGCTGCAAGTGCTTGCACCTGAGATTGTTTAGTCGAGTGCAAGGAACAATTTACAAAAAACTGCGTCGGAATATCTTTTTCCGTTGTCGAGATATTCCTGTTTTAAACTTTTAGAGCTTATCTTTAGGCCCTGTTACAGTGCTTGCACCTAAGATTGTTCAGGGAACTGCAAGGAACAATTTAAAAAAGACTGCGTCGAAATATCTTTTACCGTTCTCGAAATATTAAACTTTTTCATTAATGACATTTTAGATACCCCGTCCGTAGGTCGGGCTATTTGCTGGTAAAATATTTGTTTTTGAAAATTTTGATTTTTTTGACTTCAACTTGTTGGAATATTAGATCGGAGCCTTCCGAATCAAACATTTTCCTTTTTCCTCATTTTGCATGATCAAACCACCATATCAACCCACCATTACAACGCAAAATAATTTTGCCATGTATTTTAAATGAGAGGAAGGGTCGCACTCTTTGACCTATATCTCCCGAACCTTTTATCCAATTTCAAAAATAAAACGCATTGGCACGCCTAATCGAGCTGGGGGAATCCAATGCTGAAAGAATTTTTCAGGAATTCTGAACGGTTTAGGAGATCTCACCGGAACAAATTTTTTTTCTGGAATAAGACAGGAGAAAAAAGGAACATACGACAAAGGGAAAACAGAAGGTAGCTTTGCTACTTAATAAATACGCTGAAACAACAAACACTGTGTCATGAAATTTATCCTAACTAGACGTGTTAATTATTACCGATTCACATCATATGAAATATCCCGATGCATGCATATGTACCTATTACATACGAGTTTGTATAGATGAAGGTGCTTGCGCTAAAACTAAAATGATCTTGAGCTTGTCAAAGTTCCTAGCATTTTTGCCCTTGGGTATTACATATAAGGTTATATGCTTGAATGAAAATATGAACTTTAAGAAGCTTACATGGCATAGTAAGCTGTTGTTTGAGATGTGAAGCGGATTTCGTAATTATTTATAAATTTCCACAGTCTGAATATTGTATACTTTTATTCTTTTCAGAATGAATACTGTTCACTCACTGATCATACATATATTATGCGATTTGTTTGGCAATTATTACTTCCATTTCCATTTAATGCAATTGCCTCAACCCTTACTTACCTGTAATTTAAGGTTTTCTCTTAATGTATATTCCGCAAAAAGGTTATGCATCATGACTCAAATTTGGAAGAGCGTATTTTTTCTTATTGTGTAATATGGGCAAATATGGAAATGACCTTGGTTCGTTGGATTTGAATGTGACGTGAAGATGATAATATGGACTGGTTGGATGGCAAATGTCGTAACCATTCGACAAAGAATAACACCTTCGCATCATCGCGTTCTCCAATTTCAACGTGGACGTCAGGCTGTTTTGAGATGATATCGGACTTATATGACGAAGAAGTGTTTTTTTACTAAAATTCATGATTATACTATTAAGCATTCAGAGAACCACATCAACGATCTTGTTTTGCTTCGCGGTAATGGTCATTGTGTTCGATTTTTAAAGGAAATCTCGGTGTGTATCAAAAATAATGTAGAGCTCATCATTGTTTAGAAACACATCATGCCTGAGGTGAAAGGCGTTTAAAACCCACCTAGGAGAAATTAAAGCAAACAAGTTAGGTCACCCTTCTTGAAATTGAAATCATTGATCACTGTCCTCTTTGTCCTTCGCCGTAATCGAACTCTGACCGAATGTGGGATATAATTATTTTGTTTCAGTTTTTTATAAAAACGCGAAAGAAGGTGCGGAGGTGACGGGGACTAAACCATAAATTCAGAACAAGAGTTTCAAGCAAGAAGAATGTATATCAAATTATTTTTTAACCACGACAAAAAATGCATAAATAACAGTATCAGTACTTACCTACCTACAGATAATTACCTATGTGCAAATACGGTGCATTGCTTAGCTCCTGTTTTGCTTAAATTAAGAAAGCAAACTAGTTGCTACCACAATGCTTCTGTGTGTCCTTTTTTGTCGTTGTCAAACAAAGCTACAAATGAAGAATTGCTTGATTAACTTTCGACGAAGTGATTTAACCACCTTCGCTTCAATTAGAAGTTCTTTTGAATTGGCCGTGTCGAGTCTCGACGGAGAAACCTCCCTTATCAGACGCAAGCTAAAACTTTAGAACGTAGATGCATAATTTTACGCAGGAAGTTTCTTTGCGTCTGTATGCACATGCCTAATTTTGGGGTGCATAACGAATACATTTATTACAATGCAGCCACACGGTTGTTGCAGTGGCTATGAAAACCTGTAAATCTTGAACTTGTCAATAACATTGTCATAAACTAAGATTTTAATGAAGTCTAGTGGGCAATTTAATGAGTTCCACTTTATTGTATTAAGAATGAACAAGAATTAAAGTTTAAATAATCAAAGTCACGAGTTTGAAGTTTTTAGCTGAACTGGATCATGTTTAATGTTAAAATGGTCAGTCAGCATTTGCTAACAAAGTAGTCAGGACATAAAGTTTTCCTCGTGTAAATCTTAGTTTAAGCTCATCGTTTACGTGTTAAAAATCACAAATATCTCATAATATTTCTTGATTAGTTGTCTACGACGATTGTTTAAGTGGTTCATAAAGAAGTAATCCATATCACTATTTGGTCTTAAAAAAGTGAAAAAGTCTGACCCTAGGGGAATTCTTTCGAATTATTTTTGCTGTGATGGAAGTATACTTTATGCAAAGAGCAGCACACGACCCTGAAATTTTATTTGTAATTTGTAACTAATGCATAAAATGCTCGCAGATTGTGATAGAAACATGCTTAATAGTTTCCCCTATTCTAATTCGAAATTGGCGAGTTCCTTTTCGTGGGACTTGTGATTAATTGGCCATCTTTCTTATGGGAATACTTGCATACCTATTCATATTGCATACTCAAATCTTTGATCTAATTTTGGTGATACATATGAGCGAATTTTTTCAGACGGAGACCTTTCGTGATAAAAACTAATTATGAGTTTTCATATTTTGGGTGTTTCCTTATTATGGAACAAGTATGAAATTATCGATATATCATAATCATAATCTTTAAATGCCAGAGCGTATTACCACCTCCCATGATATTAAATAAATAAGCAATGGTGCTCCATGTATGAGTTTTCATTTTCCAATTCTGCTGGAGACCTTGTAGTCGTCGTACCACCTACATACATATAGTATCCCACGCATTCAAGCATCCAAAAATTTTGAAGAAAAATAATCTCATTGTTTCTGGTAAATANATTCTGCTGGAGACCTTGTAGTCGTCGTACCACCTACATGCATATAGTATCCCACGCATTCAAGCATCCAAAAATTTTGAAGAAAAATAATCTCATTGTTTCTGGTAAATATCATTTTTCATTAAGAACACAGATTACGTAGATTTGTAGCCATTTATGATACGCTCATTGAAGAAAATGTTTAACAGAATCCGAAAGCGATGGAGGATATTGTAGCTAAGTCATGTTATCAGTGTTTCGCCATATCTTGTCCATCGCACATGTACTCTAACATCAGTTCTCGTTTTCAAGAGTGATGTTGTATTTGATTAGAGCGACATACTAATTTCTAAATTGTTTGATATAACAGACACCCTTCTTATGAAAATAAAGTCGAATTTTACGAGATTATTGATTGGTTAAAGCTTTAGTTTCTGGCTAACTTATATCAAGTAGTCGTTTTCATTTTACGTTTTTGTTACGTAGTTTGATTTGAACAAAAGGTATCATTTTATTATTAGTGTACGATCTGATTTTCAACTTTCCCTTGAATTTCCATTGATTTAATTGCATGCACTGCACAAAACTCGTTTCAAAGGAACTCCGTAATTATAGCAACTATTTCTTTTATATTTTTAGATGGGGCGTGAGAAGAGAGGTCCCCTCGCTCTTGAAGCGTGGGCTAGACAGCTTACGGATGGTTATCCTCACGTATCTGTGGATAATATGACTACTAGCTGGAGGAACGGTCTTGCATTCTGTGCCTTGATCCACCGATTTCGACCAGATCTCATGTAAGTCAATCAAAGTTTGATACCATGTTTGACCGTGTATTTCGATGTTTTATCACAAATTAAGTTGGTCTATAAATAGTATTGTCTATTTGGCGCAACTTTTCCTTTTCATTCGTGACAACGACAAATTACTTGTGTTTCTTAAACTTTCGGTCTGTCGGAAATTTGTCTTATTAAATATCTGAGTGAATAAATTCTTCTCATCTTATCTTAGAAGCCACTTTAAGGCAATTTAATAATGTTGTTGGGCATAAGCATTTGAATATTGAAAAGACTAGTCAAGTATTACTCATTCGCTGTAATTGTACTGCCTAAAGCACCTGCATGTAAGTATATTAGTTTTTATTACAATCATGGATTTTCGTTGTTTTAGTGAATATGAAAAGCTGGATCCATCAGACATAATTGGCAACTGCTCGTTAGCGTTTGAAACTGCAGAGAGTAAATTGGGGATTCCCGCTTTATTGGATCCTGAGGGTAAGTTATAAAAAATTCTTTTTAAAATTTTTATGAAATTTTAATCCATAACAGTATGTAGCATACATATTTTTCAATCGCTTAAATCTTCATTGGATTTAGTTTAGTTTCTAATTTTTAATATTTGTTTGTGACATTTTTAATTTGCTGGTATCGGAGGAAAATGCATTTGGTCACTCGTTACACTCGACGTTTAATTTCAGTATGATACAAATTTTCAGTTAGAACAAAATTACATTTGTTCATTTTTATAAAGTATACGAGGAAAAGATTTTATAAAAGAAGGCATGTATGCACATCTATTCCATCCTACTCTACCGTAACCAGTAACTTTTAGTAGTGTCACATTGACCAGTATCAAAGTAAAAAAATCCTTCCTTTGTCTCATTTTCTTTTTATAATTTTCTTGAAGATATGGCCGCCCACGAAGTTCCTGACCGACTTTCGGTTCTCACGTACGTGGCCCAATTCTACAGTCTATTCAAGAACGCCGAGAAAAAATCGACTGTACCGAGTCTCCGTCGTGAAAAAGATGATGTTGACCTCAAAACTCGATCAAGCGACAAGTCAGCTACACCCAACGCCGAAAAGGCAAGTTTTTCAAGAAGGAAAACTTTTTAACACTTTTATCATTCAACAGCTTTTTACTTTTCCTTCCCTTCATCTGTACTTCATTTAATGATTGCGTAGTGTCTTTGAAACCTTCATTTTAACCATGTTAACTCAAAAATCACCACTACCTGTCTTTTCAAACAAGAATATTCGTTTCATGGCTTCATTCCTTCTTTTAACCCTGTACAAATGCTGAAAATCAGGATCTGCTGCTCAGGTCCTATAGTCCTGCGTTGCTATATCTCCTCTGAAGCCATCTAGGCTAGGCTCGGCTCATGCTTTCAGCTCAATTTTTTTATTATCTAAAGTATTACTTGTCTTGTCAATCGGCAAAAAATGGTAATAATGGCTTTGTGGGTAATGAACTGCGCAACTATGGTTTCTATATGTCATGTTCGGCGTTAGTAATACCAATTAAGTAGCAAGACATTTTCTCTTATTTTGTGTCACCACTACTCTATCAGAGATACATACACTTATTATATTGTACCTGCATAATACTATGCTTATAAGCATGAATGAATCGCCAAAAAAGTCAGGTTTGGTTCCAAACAAATGACAACAATAATAGGTAAAGGTGTGCCATTTTTAGTTAGTGCATTTCTTTGTTAGATGCGATGATACCAAATTTAAAATCCCAGTTTCCGCTTGAAAAGAGAATGCACAGAACTTTTTCTTTACTAATACCTAAGTAAGAATAATATGAACGTAAGGGCCAAGCAAGACAAAAAAGTTAATTCCCGTTTGCGAAAAAGCTACGGCTGAGATACATAAATTACATACGGGTAAATTTAGGTAAACCGGTAAAGAAGCAATGCTAATCAAATGACAGCTTTACCGCTTTACCTGTGTTTACCCGTTTACCGACTCTGATTATTGAGTGGACACATTATGTGAAATATGGTGGACACGCGGTCTACATCTACAGTTGCTTCGTAAAAAGTTCACTGCAGCGTACTCATTTAAGGAATTGATTTGAGACTGTGAGAGGAGGAATATTTTATAAATTAAAAAATCGATAAATTTGAGGCAATGTGATTAGAAACTTTCTTTTCCATCACTTGTGATTTACATATACACATTATTTGAATCACACTTCATTTCTTGGCGTGGCTGGAGAGCTTTTTTTTGATAAAGGATTTTGTTGTTGATGATCTAATCTGCTGGTCTGTATCTAATCTAGATGGTACATACCAGCAAATTAACCTTCAAACTCTCGTGAGGTTGAGAACACTTCTACACTCATTTAAAATAATCAATGTGCTTTGTTTTGCATGGTGTACAGATTAACCTACTTTAATAAGATGATGTTATGGCAGTTATGGTCTCTGTTTATATTATGGTATATAATGTGGAGCCTTTCATTGCAACAAAATTCTTTCCTAAGTTGATTAACAATATTTTTAATGATGATTCAGGCTTATTTCTTTCTGGACTATAAGGCATCAGTGTAATCAGTGTAATGTGGTTTAATGAAGCTGACAAAGCGTCTTTGCCTGCATACACATCTGGTAGACTTGTCAACATTCAGTATAAATCATATAACAACATCATTGCTCTTGAAGTGGGTTTCGAGAGAAACTAGTGACTCACTTAATGCTCACTTTTACCATTCATCATCAGACTTTATATTATAAACACAAAAATATCATGAAGAAAGAAGAAGAAAGAATCCAGCCAGCATCCTAAAAACATTAAATTAAATACTGAATGCGACGTACTTGTATGTACTACGATGATGTAGCGAAGCATACTTACGTACATAGTTTCAAAGAAATCTTTTTAAACTTTAATTAGGGAAGAATGACACAAAGGAAGTAAAAAAGTTTGATGCTTTCTAAACGTAGAGGAAACTTGTGTTCGATGCAGTTAACTATTTTTTGTTGTTTTTACGTACACAAAATATGAATTTCCTGCAGGTCTTGAATACGCCGTACATTGCCATTTACCTGCTCAAGACTATCACTTTTCTTTCATTTTTTAGATTGGTCGTGCGTTATTACTGCTTCTACCTACTTTATGATTGTCTTTTGCCATTTGCTGTTTTCCTCATTCCGTAAGACCTACAAAAGCCTCATAGTAAAATCACGGTGTGATCGTTATTGCGCTCGCTGTTGCAACAACTTTATATTCTTCATTGTTATCTTTTTTTCTCATCAACAAACAATATATATGTATGCATTCCCTTTCCTTTTTTTGCCAGCAATAATGTTTTATTTGGTTCAGGTTGGCACTAATGAAAATTGCAATAATGCAACATTGAGATAAAAACATGAATGTAATGGGTATAATAGCATTAATAATAATAAAATCGGCAGTCAGACAGCTGCGAAAGGAGCATAAATAAGTAGGTAAGATAGTCGTAAAAAAGAACACTTTCACCTTTTCCCTTCATTTGCTTTGTCTGAGTCTGCTGCATCGGAACAAAATATCTAGGTGCATTCGTGACTGATAATAAACTTAATGTCTGCTTGACTGATGGATTGTCATTAATTTCCCCTTTTATGGGTAGGGATTACACCTTGTGTTCCTGTTTACAAGCAAATGGCGAAACCCCATTATAATGTTTAAAACAAAAGAGTGTTATTTTGTTATATTATATTGTGCATATGTTTGCGGTTGTATACTAACTACATACATGGAACGGAATATGTAATATGTACATACTTAAAATGAAGACGAATCTGATGGAGCAAGATTATCGGCTAAGTAAATGTGAGACAGCCCTATTTTATTTTCCTAATCTCTTATGAGGAAGTCACTGAAAAATAATATCGTAATTACGATATCAGTTCCCTAAAGCAAGCTGATGCTGATAATATAGTCAGGCTTTATTTCCAATTACCTGTATACGCATAAATGTATATACCTGAATTTGGACCTAACGTTTCTGCATTCAATCGGTTTAACTTTATCAAGTAAAAAACGTCCATTTCAAATATTTGAAATGTCATTTCTTTTGAATTATTTGAAATGCCTTTTGAATGCTATTGAATTGTAGTTGTAGTTCTCAACTGAGATTTGGGCTTCTGCGTGGTTGATATCATAAAGTGTCACAAGTACAAATGCAGACACTTTGACTAATGTTGTGTTTTGCATGCATTTGAAGTTTCTATTTTATTGCTGTCCTAAACCAAGTGTGGCTTTCGATCTACCAATCGAAAACACTATAGTCATATAACATTCTAAGCAACATCGTTTATGGTCTTCAGGCAAGATTTTTTACTGTTGTTTCCCATCGTATACTGTGTTTTTATGTACGTAACAAAATAATTGTACAAGACAGGTGCAATTCAAATGATGCAACGTTTGATCTTCCACTACCTTGTGTTTTAATGTTATGATGCTCGTGACTTTTTTCTCAAAACTTCTGCCTTACCATTAACTTTTATTTCTTTCCCCGTACATCTCTAAAAGTTATCTTACTTTACTAATTAAAACATTTACCTGGCAATTCCCTCTTATCACAATCCGAAATCGACCAACTAATCCCAAATATACCAAAGTAAAATGTTCGCGTGTATGTGTAAAAATTTTTACAAATTTTATACGCGCATATTTGTCTCAGCTTGAAATCCTTTCTCTTAATTTGTATGCGTTCTTCTTGCATTTTTAATGAATGTATTCATTTTTAAACTGTATTTATACTCGCTTGCAAAAATAATTTTAAGTACATAATATGTACTACTGTTGACTGTTGCTTTACGTAAAATCTACCTGTCTTCCGCTCTTTGTATAACGAACTTTCAATTGCTATACTTTCTCTATGTAATTACTAAAGAAGTAACACATTCTAGTTAACTGTTTCTTCCATTTTTCGTAGATTTTTTATGCTTTGAAATTTTTATGTTTGTAAAGGGAAAGATTTTGTTACATGTTTTATGTGTTTCATTGTTTTGGTTTTTTTGTGTTTTTATTTCATTCCTGACTTCAACCAATGCTATTGCTACCACGTCATGCCCCATTATTGTCATGCCATGCCGGTCATCTCATGATGACGTTGATGATGACGTTTCCGGTTGGGGCTTCTGCCTTGTGTCGCTACTCGCTTCCGTTTATTCGTCTGGGTTTATGTTGGACTACTGACTATTTCGTCTTCAGGAGGAAAATGGCAATTCGGAGATGATGGGCCAATACAAGCCTGAAATCATGTGCTAGAAGAAAAAACTAAAAAAATCAGATTAAATTATTACGTTAAGGTATGAACTGTTTTGGATATATATTTTGTTATTTTCTTTTAATTACTCGTGCAGGTAAACATACAGCTTCGTAATAAGCTTAAAAACTAATCTCAAAATTTCAGGCTATTTTCCACAAAGGGCTTAGTAAGATCTTGGTAGAGTAAACACTATATAGGTATACATGTATTACCTATTACGATCTCGTTATCGTGCTTTTAGTGTTTATAGTTTTTTCTGGTATGTAACAATCGCCACGTATAACAAGTATTTTTTCACGTGGACTGTGGAAGCAATCGAAAGTTACTTTTTATTGACTATTGGACGGGAAATGGTTTGCATAACCTACGGATATTGTCCTCAATAGCACGAATGGGATATGAACGATTTCTTGCTTGACGTAGACGAAGCTTTCTTTTGGCTTCCTATTTTTATAGTAGCGTACACTCGCAAGGGTATTAGGGTTTAAAGGACATTTCTTCTTAAATAAAAAATTACCACCAAATAATGAATTTCCTTTTAGTTTGTCGATTTCAATCAATTGTGTATTTATAGTGTCTTTCATCTTTTAACTTACGCACGCAGACATTAACCGAATTAAGAAAAATGTTGAAATCTTGGGAGT
Organism: Seira ritae; assembly: GCA_027744415.1. Classification (NCBI taxonomy): domain Eukaryota; kingdom Metazoa; phylum Arthropoda; class Collembola; order Entomobryomorpha; family Entomobryidae; genus Seira; species Seira ritae. The sequence continues at coordinate 9,941 of JAHZNI010001499.1, read as the reverse complement.
TTTAACTCTTCTTCAGTTGCGTCTTCAAAAGAAAATGTATTATGCCTTTTAAATAGTTTCAGAATTGGGTATCTCGACATCGTAATTCTTCTCAGAGTGTCACAGTAGTAGAGTAACGTCTTGTATGATTTAGCATGAAACTGGATTTTTTATTTATTTTGAAAAAAAAGTTTAAAGATGATTAAAAATCTCTTAAGAGATGCAGATTCATTTAAAAAGCGAGTGGGACTAGTGGGAGAGGAGGGAGTCTCAAGAGAAACACGAACATTTTATCTGGGCGTCCATTCTAGTTTTTCAATTTATCAGGATAATGATGCTGCATAACCGGTTGCACATTTAAAATTGTCAGGCTGATTAGTATACAGTAGGCGATGTCATTTCTGAGACTAGTACTGATAAGGAATGATGATCCCATGCGCAGCGCATACACTGCTTTTTCGCCTCTGATGTGAAAAACAGAATTAGCATAATCTTTCTTTACTTTGCATAAACACTCAACTCGTTTCCTATGCTCAATCAATGCTCCTTTTGTAAAAGTCATGGTGTAACATCCCAAAATGGCGTAGCGTTGCATGACACTGTCTGTTACTCCACTTTTAAATATTTGAGTTGTAATAATGAAAATAACGCGGGGATGTTTTCTCTTGTTAACGATTTTGCAGGCATTATCCCCACCATCATCATCTACATCTTCAAATCATCTCACCAGCATAGACTCTAGTTTTAGTGGTTTTAATACAGCCACTTCTGCTTCTTCATCTGTAACCGCTACTACTACTACTCCTTCCGTTTCTGCAACTAAAAGACATTTTAACGCAACCTCTTCACCCTCGTCACCTTCTGATGATACGCCAGCTGCGAGAGTGAAAAAGTCAATGTTGCTTGCTCCGCCACCTTGCTCCAAGTGCCAAAATCCTGTGTACATCTCAGAGCGGACTGTTTTCTTGAAGAAGCTTTATCACCGGAAGTGCTTCCAATGCTATGGATGTGGAACTATGTTAAATCCACATACTGCCGATGTTTCAGCTGATGGAAACAGTTTCTTCTGCATAGCCAAGGCATGCCAACTTAAACTATTAAAGATGAATCGTAATATTAGTGGTAGGGGTGGAAGTAATAGTAATGGTAATAAAATTGACAATGACGAAAACATAGCTTTCTTTCCTTCTTCTTCGTCTACATCCGCCATAAAAGATCCGTCATTGCTTGTGCGGAACAGTAACATTGCTTGTGTGCAGCAAAGTTTGCAACCTACGAAACCCGACAGTCCCAAATGTAATGATAGTGATGGGAAAGAAAATGGACCACATTGTGAAACTAATGTAAAGGAGACCAGTAACGCAATTTTGCCTTTGACAGAGAAAAAGATTGGTAATGAAAATTTATGTGATAGTTCTGATAACGATCAAGCTTATTTTCAACGGGGACAAGTTAGTCGACTAACCGCTCGGTTTGAAAATGTTCACCAAGAAGATGTAAAGAGCAATAATAAATCTCATTCCTCAAGCGACAATGAAACAAAAATGGACCTTCCCTCCAGGAATGAAGATGATGTCGGCAAACCCCAGAAGTTGGAATCAGCCGAAAACCTAGTAAATTCGCCTTCCACCTCACCTAGTGAAATTCAGATGCAAACCGACAATGGAGAAAGTCATGATAGTAACGTGGAAAGTGAACCAAAGCCTGAGGAGAATCTTATCACAGAAGCTCCTCCAGATGCAATCGCCTCTGTTAATAAAGTTCGAAACGGCTGGCTTGAAAAACAAATTCATGAAACGATGGAAGTATCTGAAGGAAGTAACCAAACTCCTGTGTCATCCGAATGCGTCTTCGAAGAAACCCTCCCTGAATCCAAAACAAAAAGGAACGAACAAGCAGAGGAATATGAAAGTAATAACCCTTCACCTCCCTCAAAAGAAATGATGGATGCAAATGATTCTGTTCAGTCGTCAATTATGAACACGCCTACATTACGCGAGGAACTTGAACGTGAAGATTCAGAACGCATTGTTACAGCCTTTAATGAGGCTGGTGAAAATGGAATCATTGAGGAAAATAATTCGAACCCTGAGTCTGAATCAGAGCGAACAACATTACTACTGTCTAGTGCTGATGCAGTTGAAACAAGTGATGAGGAAAAAATGGAAACATCAGCAACACCATCTCCAGTTCCAGAAATAGCTTTAGAAAAGACTGATGACGATACCTGCACAAATAATGAACTCCAATTTGATTCAATTACTATGTCTAGTTCTAGTGAAAAAAATTCACACGAAAATACCATACCGTCCTCAGTTGAACATGAAGTTCAGAATCGTTTTGAAGAGAGTAAAACTAATTCGGAGGAAGATGAACCAACAAGAAATGAGTCACAGACAAAATATTTTGCAGAGGAAAAGAGCAAAGTGCTAGTCGATTCGAATTCTCAGTACGCAGAAGAAAAGAACATAAATCAAGGCAATGCTGACGCTGTGGCTGAACCTGAGCCCACCGAGAAAAACCAAGAGGATCCCACTTGCGCTGTTGTATCTCAAGAAAATACCACAACAACAACGAATGAGTCACCAAGTGAGAATGTACTCAATAGTGTGCCATCACCTCAAAAGGAACAAAGTGCTGCAGGTACTACCTCATCTAATATTACTTCGAATCAGGTAACTCCGTCACCACGGAAAAAGAAAAGGGCTCCGTTACCCACACCCCTCTTAAAATCTCAAACCGCATCACCTGAAACAGTAATTCGCCCCATGCCTTCTCCTAGGACGCGTTCAAAGTGTCAAAATTTGAATGCTACCTCTAATACAGCTGAAGAGTATCCTGCGGAATTGAATCCGTTTGAAGATGAAGATTCAACGAATCCACCTCAAGCGTCTCCCATTCCCAAACCTCGACCCAAATCTCATGCACCCCCTGTAACCTCAACATTATCCTTAAATCCTTTTGAAGATGAAGAGACTGAAACTGCTCCAACTCCGACTTTAAGTTTACCTAAAAGCTCCAGTGATGCATCCTTCAAAGATGAAGAAATCAATAACAACGGTAGCGCAACTGGAACCGAAGAAGATGCAAGTAAGGCTCCTCCTCCTGCACCACGGACTTCCACTCCAAAGTTATATAATCCATTTGAAGATGATGAAGAGGACAAAGAATACGGAGAAGATGATAAGCCCTCGGGTATATTTGCTCGTGAAAATCGTGATGATAATAGTTCGATCAGCAGCAAAACGAGTGATTTAAGTTATACAAGCGGGCTAACCGGGGGTGGTTTTTCGTCCTCGAGTATCCTACAGAAGTCATTCAATTCCGGCGATGTAACCAGCCTCTCTGGTTCAACAAAGCTTCGCTCACAAAAACGAAGAGCACCTTTGCCGCCCGGAATGGGTCCCTTAAACAACCATGGCCAAGATCCCGACCGCACTTCATCTCCTACTGTCGCTGCAGTCGCCGCAAGTCCGAAAAAATTAATTCCTGTGTCTCCCCAACTGAAAACCATAAAGGATGAAGTCAACACCAAAGTGCAATACAGAAAGAAAAGAAGGGCACCTCCCCCTCGAAGACGTGTAGAGCCGCTTCCAGAGGAACAAATTAAGACTGAACTTAATGATCTAGAAATAAAGCAAAAAGAGTTAGAGAGACAAGGGATTACTCTGGAGGGAACAATCAGACAATTGATGTGTCAACAAGAGGTATTTTTTTTTGTTTTTCAGTAAATTCTACTTTGGATGCGTCAGCATGTTAGCATTAAAATTTCAGAACAAATTTTGGCAGTTTCGACGGGCTTGAAAAGACTGCAGAAAATGAATGAGTCAGTTATTGGGCATTAAAAAGTGTGGAACAGCAGGCCGCAACTTTTTATAACATTTTAGTCCGTCTTCATTTGGACCATGAATCAGGAGTGGTTCACATAAAAAATTTGCGTTCTTCTTTTAATATATTGTCGTGATCGAAGCAGCACACATTTGCCTATCTGGTACATGCAAAACTGGCATGTCTTGTCTTTTTTAGGTAGCAATGAACCCGAAATTGCTTGTTCTACTTCATTCAAAATGAGTTGAATTTGAACAACATAACAACGAAGCATCACTTTTAAAATCTGCAGACTACCTTTTTCATTCGCTGTGAACGAATTCATAAATCGTAGAAGAGAAACTCATCTGTGCATTTACTTCTACTTCGCAGGATGAAGCAGGTAATTTTGTTTCTTCGACTTTTGCACACCGTTTTTTCATATTTCATGTCCCCATTGCATTAACATTTAAATCATCCGTATTTTTACTGCATTGCCATTTTTGATGTTAAACATTAAGTTTAAAGCGCACGTATGTAACACAACTTTTAAATTTAATTTGTGAAACACTACATGTCTCGCTCGATTTTATATATTTTTGACTTTATTATCATGAATGTATCGTTATATGACATGCTACAACGCTACATGAGTGTACCTCAAACTCATTTCTCGTGGGAATTTGAAGAACAAAAGTCATAAAACTTCCAGCGTGGTACAAGCGAAGAGGTAAAGTCATATAAAAAGTATGTTTAGTTTGGCCTCTTTGATGTTTGATGTGTGCTCTTCATACAGTTTTAGTCTTCATTCATGATGCAGCGAAACGTAAGCATCGTAATAATTTTGAAAGAACCGTTCTCGGTTATTTAGTCTTAAAGGTTTTAGTAAAATATAGAAAATAGTGTAGGATTTGTCAATAAAAAACCTTTTTAGAGGCATGCGAAGTAATTTTTAGTTGAAACCGAACCTCTTCATTCTGCATGATAATTACATTAAACTAACTACGAAAAAATTGGATGATATGAAATTATGTTTAAATCCAACCAAATGGATTTAAACACAATTTCATACGCTTTTCGATTTAAGTTTAGTTTAAGTACTCTGGTTCCTTCAATGCCAATGACCATATTCGCACATGTTTTGCATACTTTGTGGTAATAATTATTCTGTTGGGATTCGGAATGTGGGACTATGTGAGGTTATATTATTTTATTAAAATTTTTTTATTTCGCCTAGATTATTGAGGAAGCTCCAAACCACAAAATTACATAATGTTTTCAACGCAATACGCTTCATCGAATTCATTCATTCTATCATAATCAATCAGTTTACTGCAAGAAATTGAAAAAAAGAGTTAAGAAATGAGTCAAATGAGATTTGCAACATTGATTACAGTGGGTGCAAGTGAGTTTCGAAAGATGTGTACAGCTCAAAACTATGAGGACATTCTCCTTTTGCGAACTGCTGAAGAGGCGATGACGATGATTACAGAGATAAGGAATAGTAACAATAAATAAATAATGATGTTTCTGATAGATAAGTTGTAGGAAGATGCAAAGAAAACAAGTTCGTTTCCTAATAGACGACCATCAACTGTCGTGATGATGATTCAAAACTCTGCCACGATTATTATCATCACGTTCATCGTCAGAATAATTTCACGATTCTAACATTTCGCAGCTAAAATTCTCGTTTTTTGGGTCAACGCAACTCACAAACAACAAATAGACCGTGTGTCGATGCTGATTTGTTGCTCATATTATGCATATGCTTTTATTAGGGCGATTTGGGGGATGAAATTCGGCGATAGAAGTCATTAAAATTTTCTGGGAGTGTGGGCATGTGACTAAACTTTTTTTTTGTTGTCGTTCATGTCGTACTGTAATTTAAGGGTCTTTACAACAGTATTCAAAATGTGTTTGCTAGCAATTTTTAATTTTTCCCAATTGTGTTTCTCATGAAGTGAATTGTAAGAAGGGCACGGATGTGCGACTGGGAGAACGAAAAGGGGATGAATTAAATGAATGTAATTTAAAATGAGAACTCAAGCATGAAATTAAGGCTTTGCGTGATTTTCTTTTCATTTTACAGGATAATGATGAGAGCCTGGAAAGCAAAAACAGCGAACAATTGGATGAGATGATTATCCAGTTGTGGAATATTGTAAATGAGAAGAATGACATCCTCCGTCGACAAACTGAATTGGAATATCTAAGGAGGAGTCACCGGCTCGAGGTAAATGAGTATGCTCGTGAAAGTCATTTCCGTTTAGTTGGTAATGTCAGAGTGTAGGGGTATAATTATGCTTTTGAAAATGAGAATTAAAACGTATGATTTGAACTTCATTTTTCAGGAAATGCAGGCAGAGCTAGAATTTCAGTTGAGAATTCTCATGGACACTCCTGAAAATCTAAGGGCTGATGATCATGCAAAGACTGAACAAGTACTTTTAGATGAGTAAGTGCATGGAACGGAAAGCTGAATTGTATATTATATTTTAAAGTACTTAAATTCATGTTTTCTGTTATTTCTTGATTAGATTGCTAAAACTAGTGGATGAGCGCAACGAAGTAGTGGACTGGCTCGATTATTACAGGCAAATGGACAGAGAGGAAGAAATTCACGTGAGTAAATCGATCAACGAATTTAAAGCTCATGCCTCCACTGGAATAGCGGAAATGATGTCGCAGTTGAAACTGAAGACAAAAAAGGACAAAACTAAAAAGGGGGACAAAAATAGTAAATCCAACAAGGAGGGTAGCGTTTCTAGTAAGCCATCTAAGCACTTAAAAACAGGGGAGGACCAGGATGCGTCTTCATCTCCCAGATCAGGTAGCAAGAAAAAGGATGGAAAGCTGGGGTTATTTGGTACACTGAGGAAAAAAACTAGTAAAAAACTTAGCAAACCTGTAGTTGACGAAGATAAGGATATTGATGAAAGTCATGTTGAGAAGTAACAATTGTAAAAACTTCCGAATTACATAAAATTGATTGCAGTAGTGGAGATACTGAAACTTCCTACAGCTAAGATTGTTTTAAATACGTCAGGAATAAAGATGCACCTCACTCTGTTGTTGTATTCGGGTATGCAGCAAAAAAATTTTTGAAGCATTCCACGCTCATCCAATTTAATTACTTTTACGCAAGCAAAGAGTATATACATATTACTTCATCAAATGAACTTAGTTGGCTGTGGCATAATTATTAACTCTTATATTCGTATTCTTCCTTGTTCTTACGGATTTGTGACATTTTATTATCATTTTCTCGCTATTGTTCCCCACGAACTCTTGAATTTCAAATTATTAGCATCTAGAAAGTTTGCGGTAATGGCAAATTGTAACTGTATGTCGCTTATCATATTTGTGATCATGAATAATTGCAATATTACATTATCGTATATTAACTCGTCCAAGCTAAATGTAAGTTCTCATGATTTGGTACAGCAAAGCAAAAACTGTCATTTAACTAAAACTAAAAGATATTTTTCGAATAACTAAACTAAAAAATACGTAATACTTGTAGTAAATACTTAGCAGATTATATATAATATATTAAATATATGCATATAATTCTATCTTATTTTGCTTCACAATCATTAAACATGAAATGCCTTCAAATTTAAAAACGAGAAAAAGCTTGACTTATAGAAACGAACTCTGTATTTTTGTAGTTTAAAATGCAACCGAATTTACAAATTACGCACATAAAAATAAAATATTAAATGAGGTGAATGAAACTATCTATATGTACCTATAAATTTTAGTGCCTCTGTCGAATTTTTCTCATACATGTGTATTCAATCATTCATTCCATCGTTGCATTTCCAACTTAATAATTTAAGTATGAATAAATAGAATCAATTTCAATCATATCAATCATAAATAAAATACAGTATATTTTAACGTACCATGAATTACTTGAATACTCTTTCCACTTTGGAAAAATTCTAGTTTGAAATGTTCTTAGTATGTATACTAGAGTTTGTAATAGCCATATACTTGTACTACTGTTCACTCCATAATTTTTAGTGAAATTCTGTTAACTTACCTTTTAAATATGTATTGGAATTATATCAAGTGGAATCGTCGTAATAAAAAATATTTTAACTGTCTCTCTAACCTTTACGTTTTGCGTGTTATCTTTCATTTGCTAGATTGATCGATTTAGGCATCGAAGCATTTCCATAACTGGCTGATTTTAGTGTTGTTCGGGCTGACCTTAGAGCCTTCATAATTTGAATTGGACATGTTATGAACCTTACTCGGATTTAGGAGTCTTCGAGCCGAAGAGGATGATGATTTGCTTGTTTCATTAACGGAAGTATCTGAGTCTCTGTTATGCATGTATTTTTTCATGTAGTATCTGCTCCCGTGCCAGAAACATTTTTTGCATAATCCAATAATGAATGTGTAGCAGACTTCAGCAGCACTCAGAATACTAAAGCCCAATGACAGCCCTAAGAGACCTCCAGTATTCGCTAGAAAAGATTTGAGTTTCATTTATCATCATGGAATTAAAAAAGCTCGAATGCAGCATTTGCGGTGCGGTTAACGAGGTATTATTTACAAAGTACTACCGATGAGATCAATCGTATTATATAACTTTCGTCTTAGTTTTGGTACTACCGTGTCAGATCCCATGTATATATGGACAATGGAGATCTGATGCTTCATCCTAAAAGCAACAAAATTGTTTTAATGTAATTCAATTGAGAAATGTCCTATGCTTTTAACAAAGAAAACTAACCATTCTGTGGTTGAAGTGTTTCTCTCGGAACTCGCATCATTAACTGTCCAAAGTATTTCACTTGGTTGGAGTGTTGCCGATGTCACTTCCGTTTTGTATGCAAGATTATTGCATGAATAAATACAATGACTACACTCCTTGTCCATCCGATTAAAAAGTTTGTCTACAAAAATTGTTTTAAAAATAAATTACAGTACATTCATGAAAAAATCACTGATTAATGATAGGCTTAATATGTGCACTTGCTCTCCAATTCCTTCACACACTTGAAGTCAGCCGAAGTAGGACTCGAGTTACACACTTCAGTGAACTCATATCCTGAAATTAATAAAAATGACACTCGACGCTTGTATTCTCGAATTAAAGGTTTTTATTAGGTTTGGAGGACGACTGTTTACTTGGAGTGTGGTACATGACGCATTTACAATTTTTTAACAAGATCGCATTCCAGCACTCCTCCTGACAGTTGGATTTAGTGTAAGGCTTATAAAACTTTAGTTTGAATTCTTTTCCAAAATAGCAATTACGGGTTCTCTGATAAACGTAAAAAATAAAAACTATTACTTCCCCTTTCAATCAAAGTGTTTGGAATTTATTCATTTTTACGTGGTCATAGTCGCTTATTCCTGGATCTGAAATGGTAACATCTGGAGTAACCTGGATAAATGCTTCTCGGTTCAGTCCAATGATTGAACCCAAGTCGGCTACTCTTGGAACTTCGATGGGAGCGTGTAGTAGAATCTTGATGCCCTCTGAATCAGACGAGGGACAAAAACTGTTTTCAATATCTGGATCGATAAGAATCGATAGCCCATTCATCATTCCAGCCCGTTGTTGCCTAAAAGGATATTTCTGATCTTCCTTAATTATTAGATTGCTCTGGTATTTCCATTTTCTCCACTCGACTACCTCTGAATCGTTCCAAAATGGATTTTCTCGATTTCGAGCAGAGTCATGCAAGTCTCTTCTAGGGCAATTTTATCGATGATAAGTAATATTCAATGAATTTAAACAATTAAAATGCAGGAATAAACTAATGAACATACTTTCCCTTAAGCATTCGCTGCTGAGGAAGTGCATTAAATGTGCAGCACATTCCGTAATCCGTCAAAATTGGTCGGAAAAGCTTTTTACAATCGAATTCCTGTGATTCCCATTCACATAAACGTAGCATCTGCTCACATGACTGGCTATTCTGCATTGAAGATTAAAACAATGCATGTCTCACAATGCCCCAAAATCTCTCGAAATTCCTAACGTCCTAAGTTAAGGTTGTCCCTGTGGGAGCTTCCATAAAGAAGCTTCGATAAAAAAGCGAGTTTTTGAAGACCCCCCTCCCCTTTGTTCGGTTTTTGTCACTTACCAATACATTGTATGTCACGCCAGGCTGGGACCCCACCCCCCC
>JAHZNI010001498.1:0-10034 GCA_027744415.1 Seira ritae | reverse complement strand
ACTGGCCCTCCATCTTCTCCCCCACCTCACAGAGAAAGGGAGAGACACAGAGGACCCCCTCCATCGAGAAGGAGACCACCACCAAAGTCGAACAGGAGGCCATATCATAATAAGAAGGGAGATGATGACATCTTAGAAGAGGACTTGAATAGAATACGGAGGCTGAAGCACACGAGGCACTTCGGCTAAATTAAATTAATATGTTTCAGTTTCACCAGAGGTTTGTCATTTTAAACTCATTTAAAGTTTGCTTGCATGTTGCATACATGTAGTAATTGTGCATGGGTTTGTCCTATTTTTTAATTTGAAAAGTTGAAAAAATTATGCAATTTCATCCCAGTATTCCCTGAAAGTTTCTTCTCACGGTCAAGCACAAACTAGAACGGATTTTGCTAATTCGCATTTCGGCGAACGCACAACCCACCCTTGGCTAGTTCACGCATATGTTTAAGCACGCTATCATAAAAACCCAGATTTAATGATTACGCAATGCCTGTCGTGTCACCAAATTGGAATTATGTATGTATAGCAATTGCATCACCCTGTGCTAACTTACTTTTTTCAACAATTATTTTTAGTCAACAAATCTGTGTGTCTGTTTTCATTAAACGAACACACGACCGTAATGTAAACAAAACCGGAAATCACATTTGAATTTCGAATATTTTGAAACGAAAGCCAAAAGTAATATCAATAAAAATTAATTAAGCAGGTGGATCTTCATTTTTTAGCAAGTAAGTGAGCACACCACCCACCACACCCATCACTAGCGCAGCCTTTTTGTACGTGTTCCTACTTTTGATTAAGAAAAGAAAAAATCAAAACTTCCTATTCCTTACCCTTTTTACTTTTACAGAATAAATAACGAGGCAAAGTATTGATTAATTTATATTTAATTACGATAGTTTATCAAGTTCACGTATTTTTAAAAACGCCTAATTGTTTTCAAATGAAAATTTTCGCTTTGCCTACAGGGTAGTACCTACGGCAAAGATCTACAGAAAGTGTCGTTTTTCAGGCTCCTACATACATAATTCATATTCAGTCCCTTAAAAATTACCTATTGCTTTTACTCACTTTTCAAAAATAGTCTTTATATTACATACACTTAACAAGTGCATATTTGCCTCGCATGAATATTCAGTAAAAAAATTGCCCTACGGAGGAGTTTACGAGGACTTCAAAAAATATCTTTTGTAAAATACTGTGGTGCCTTCGACTCACGCTGTTTGTGTAGTTAACCAAAGAATGAATCAAAATTACTTGAAAGTTTGAAATATTATCGTCTTCTTTAAAACTTGTTGAAGCAAAGGATGCCGTAATCGAACTTTAAATTCAATACAAATTGCTTATATGTACTTCATGTAAAAAATTTGCAAAATTATTTTGCTTCAATAATTTTGCATAGGAATAAATAATGACAAAAAGTATTTTGAGCTTCAGGAACCAATTTCTAGGGTTGGACTTGGGCATACATATCTTCTTCTCTATTTAGTTCCTTGTAGAAGTAGTAACTTTGTAACTTGCTTTTTAAAGAAAATTTTTCGCAAAGATCAGGTTTCGTTCAAAATTTAGTTAAGTCGATGATGTAAATCAAGTGAACTGTAAGTAAGATGACCTGCGACACTTCTATAAATACATGACTAGAGACACTGTTTTGATAATTAATCATTCCGAAGAACGAATCAATTCAAAGCTGGACCAATTTTTTTTTAAACGGACAAACATCTCCAAATCTTACGATAAAATTGAAGATTAAATTATTTAATGTAATTTCTCCTCCGGATAACATGATACCACACAGGCTATCATCACATCCACCCTATCCAGCGAAGTAGTAGTAGCCACAACAACCACAGCAGCAACAACAGTGACTCCTCCCAAGAGAAGAAGGTTTCCGTATCCTCCGCAACAGCAGGAGGGTACAGTCCCGCCCGTCCACCAAAATATTCAGGTGAGCCCGAATCGAAAACGAAAAGTTATTTGAACGCTTTTAAAGAAAGACTGAAAAGCATGTTTGGAGTAACTCGAGTTGATGGTGGTGGGGATGAGGTGAAGAGTACTACTACTAATGCTAACGCTACTACTGCTACAACTACTTCTTCAAAAGACAATGGAAGTGGTGGGAGTACTAAAGGCAATGATAGTAATGGCAATGGCTACATGATCCAAATCAAGTTTCTCGTTTGATGATGCTAACTTTTTTCTTTGTGTTGCAGGTGATTATCACCAAGTTTTATCAAGTTATTAGGGAATTTGTTTTAGAGATGAGTCCTGGGATTAAATAATATGTCTTAATTAATATCATAATATCGTGTGTCCAACCAAAAAAATTTTAAGTCATGTTAGATCGTATGTACCTTGAACATTAAGCTTATGTTATGTAATATAAAAAATGTATGTATTTTTAAATTGATTTTTAGATTTCTTTCTTTCATTATAAAATGGTGCAATAAAATAAAAAGAGCAAGCTATCTTGTGATGTAACATGTAAATAATAAAACATTCCACTTCCACTGTAAAAAGTAGAGTAAGGTTTTATTCTTTTATTGTTTTAAGTCTCAACTTTCGTTTCAATTTCAAATGTCTGTTTGTACCTAATCGTATTGTATAAGTCGTAATGTAAACGTATTCAATTGGCCTTAACCAGAAAAAAATTGAAGAAAACAATTTTATTGTGTTGTATAGCTCAACATATAATTTATCGTAAAAGAAATTGAAATGTAAACTGATTGTAAGGGATCAATGCATTAAAATATTTTTTTGATGTTGATTTAAACTTGAAGATGTTTGCTGTGTTTTTGTTTGAACAATGAGCAATACGAGTAACCAACTATGTACATTACAATAATGAAGGACATGAGCCAATCACATTGTAGTTTGTAGTATTTCTGGTGATTGTTCCATTATGTCATGACATGTCCTTTCCCTTTCAGTGTTGCTCGTAGAACGATAAACGAGAATAAATTGTTAAGGCTAAAGTGACTGACTATAGGTATGCATGTCCAATGTCCATGTACCTTGCCCTTGTTGAACATTTTAGGAAGCTGACAAACAAGTCTGGAGCGCTATGATGATGATTGCCTGCAGGACCAAAATAGAACCATGCAATGTGCATAATGTCAACTTGAAAACAACTCGAAGGCCGGAACGGATGGGGATATGGATATTGTCCAGAAAAAGCATTTCTATAACAATCGCATTAAGCTCATAGGAGTTCGATCTATTTGCACTTAATAGAGCGGAAGGAAGAGATGCATGATGCATCCTTTGCATTAAGCCATAAATGTTGCTCATGAAGGTTCCTGTGAAACTCCATACTTACATGGCAAAGGTCTTGGACTTTTGGGTTCATCTTATTTTCTACTTTTGAGACAATGCCACAGACTTTTGAGAATTTCATATGCATGGTTCTCACAGCCTTTCATCAAGGTCGGTTTTTGAACTGGACATACATATCATACTTCTTCATGATCCCTTAAATCTCGCAGTGTGAATTAGGAAAAGTCAAAAATTAAGACCAGCAACACATTTTCCCAGATTTACTTTACTTTCGTGTTGTTCATAAGAAATGAAGTGAGAAAAATAACTGGAAAGTTGAATCCTTTGTCGAGAGCTTATGCAGTGATGCAGTTGCGTGGGTTGGATTGGATTAGTATTTAAGCTCCGGTTTGACTACGATGGAAATCAGTCTGGATCAACTACTCAAGTTGAATACTACAGTAGTAACGTGTCAGTGAAAGCCTAAAGTTCCGGAATTCGGAAAAGTTGAAAAGCAAGTTCAAGATGAAATCTGTAAGTCCAGTTGAGTTGAATGAAATTAAGCAATATATTCGGATTTTAAGTGATTATAATATAATTTATAGTATTATGCTGTGTTCACAGATAACGCTTGTTCTCCTCTTCGCTGCCAGCGCTGCTGCAGGAGGTTCTTCAGCTTCCTTCCGAATGGAATCTAGTCCACAACTTTTGAGTCTTCAGAAGGATACCATCCCCATCGTTCGATTTGCCCAGGACATCCGAGCCGGATCGGATTCTGTCTCGTAAGTTTAAAAGCAAACTTTAAACGTAATCTAATTTCAAGAGAAATACAGCAGAAACATAATTTGCTTCATAATTAATCCTAATCACAGATTCGAATCCGGGAACGGTATCGTCCTCAAGGATGAAACTCAAGTTGTACATGGCCGCGGTGGAAGCTACGAAGATGGAAACGGCCAGCTTATCCAGACCGACAAGAGCGTAAAGAAAACTGGCAGTTACACGTATACGTCCCCCGAAGGGCTTCCAATCACAGTTCACTGGGAAGCTGATGAGCAGGGCTTCAGAGCCACTGGGGACCATCTCCCTGTTCCCCCAACCCAAGAAGCACTTCCAGTCAGGGTTGCTGCTGCTGTTGCTCCTGCTCCGGCACGTGTTTTCGTTTCTCATCAATGAACCGATTTCGTTCTGATATTTTTGGACGCTGTATATTTCTGCTTTTTTGGAGTATCTGTATCTGTGATCTTAGCACTTAGTTTCGTTCTCTTTAGAATTGTTTCCATACTGAATGAGTCGCACCGCTCAAAATGTACCTTGTCAGTGTACATAGTGTAGATGTAGGTAATTTACTTTTACTTGATCCTTAGTTTTGCTTGAATAATTGTAAATATTTTACAAAGTTTTATTTTTGTAGTCCATTTTATGCCGTCTGGATGACATAAAACGGTTAAATTGTAAATAGTGATCAGAATATTTCTTTCTTGTAAATTTTCAAAATGCTGTAAATAAATCTGCTTTTGAAGCAAAATGAATTTTTTTGGTTCCCTGAGTCAGGCCTTTCACATGATCGATTAACTAACTGAGCATTACGTAAGCGTTGAAGGCATTATATATAGGTATTTATATACATATTTACATATGCATCCATTGCTCATTTTACAAATTTAACGGCTCATTAATAGTGTGCTTCACGTAATCCGAATTTAGAAATCAACATAGATTTGTAGGCTTCATCATCATGTCCTGTATAATATGTGTAATATTTTGCAATTGGAGAGGATAATGGGTAGAAAATGACATTTAGCCACGCCAAATACTAGGTATGTTTATAAAATGTATGAAAAAATATGAATAATCAGTAAGGAGGTATTGATTTTAGAAAAATTGAAATCATCGGTTTTATTCTAAAGTGCAGTTACAGACGCAATAAAAATTAATAGCTGAAAATGTATAAAAATATCTGACAAATATTCAAGATTCTAGAAACGTTATGCATATATGCTTTTTAAAAATACCTAAGTTTAAGTCTATTTATGTAGCAAATGATCACATTTTCAATAAAATTAAAAGAAGATCCATTCACTCAGCTTTCTACTGAACATTGAGTTTTTTCGTATTTGTTCGAAAAATTTATGAAAATGTCCATTTTTCATTTAATATTTCAGGTATTCGATTCAATCAATTGCGTTGTATGGAGCATTCAATCCTTTTTCCTATGCGCCTGAATTTATAAATTTAAGGAATGAGTTTTCACTCCGAAGTCTTTGTAGTATGTTCGCGTTTTGGAGATCTTGCATCTTTCGTGTGAGATGTGCTTCCTAAAATACATGCACCTATGTATATGCATGTATGTACCTACTATAGGATTGCTGAACGCGCTCAGATTCCGAGCCGAATTTCTCCGAAAGCGGAAGTGAAAGCACCGAGTTCAGCTGTGACTCTTTCTCTCCGACAATAATAATGATAACGAAATGTAACTTTCTTTTATTTCACAAAACACGCACTTTCATTACATTCATTTTCGATCTGTGTCATTCTACAATGTATATCATTTGCCTTCCTTGCGAGATAAATGCCCAAAGAAACAAGAAGAAGAGTAGATGAGAAGGAAGAATAGAATTTCATTTTCCATGCACAATGCCCTAATTCTAAACTATAAGGGAGCGATAGAATGGAAGATTTTATCATGTCATTTGTTTTCATTTCCCCGTTTCCCATAACCTTGCTAGCCTCTAGAACATGGAAGGGGCAAGATAATGAGAACAAATGACAATAGTAGCTCCACAATTCATGATTTTATGGAAATAGATATCTAAGTGGATAATAGCATCAATCTTCAAAGCAATCATAATGGCGACAGTGAAAGATTTTTTCAATTTTACTCCAAAATGGACTTGTTTTAGTTCGTTGGGGTTGGTTCTATTGTTGGTTGGGTATATCGATGGTGCTTATCTTGACAATGGTAAGTCTGTTATAAAATATCAATAAGTGAAAATATTTAGAAAGTGATTTGATTAATCCGTAAAATTAACATGTACATATATTCAAGTCTCACGATGCATTCCTGTCGTGACAAGTGATGAAACAAAAAGTGGTAACTTCACTTCACCAAACTATCCACGTTACTACCCCCAAAATACACATTGCCGCTATGACTTTGTCGGCCATGCTAACGAGAGAGTACAAATTGTCTTCACGGATTTCAACCTCTTCCATCCCGACGATGGCTTCACGCATAATCGAGATCCCGATAAGCCAAGAGGATTTGGGGAGATTGAACGGAAAATGGGAAACGGGAGAAATTTAGAGTAAGTCGAATAAAATTAATATTAATTAATTAATTAATTAATTGATACAAGGAATGATGAGTGATGATGAACGCCTCGCTTTAAATCTGTCAACTCTTTTTCAGTTGCTCTGGGTCTGACGTCGACGTTCTATCCGCTTTTGTCTACAACGCAGAAAAACTGGCGCGAATCGATGACTTTTGCGGATCCACGCCTCCCCTGGCTATAATGTCCAATGGAAACAGATTGACACTGGAGTTCAAGGCACCTTCTTCGTCTAGTTATGTTCGGGGCTTCTCTGCGCTCTATCGCTTTGTCACAGGTATCTCCTTGATAGCAGTTAAAATTTTTTCGACATTTATAGAAACGAGATAAATTGATTTGACATTTAAATTAGATTTTGGCATCTCCAACGGAAAACAAGATCCCAATGTCCCTTGCAGATTCTACTTCAACAGTAACGAAACCAGCAATGGCACTTTCACCAGTCCAAACTATCCAGGATACTATCCCAGAGACACGGAATGTCATTATTTTTTCCAAGGGAAGGATAATGAACATGTTGAACTACACTTCACATATTTCCACATTGACGGAGTACAGCCGTAAGTTACAAAACATGACTTTAGCTGCTCCCCGCTATCCAAAAGTGTTGTACAATTAACCACATTCACAAAAATTATTTGTTCCAGATGCGACGAGGAGACGTACTCAGACTACGTGGAATTTTCCAATTACATTCCTACGGATAGAAAGTACGATCGAAAGTGTGGTACGGAGTCCGGTTTTAAAGTCCAGTCAGATCGCAAATTCTTCCGAGTCAACTTTCATTCCAACGACCGGTACGATGCCACAGGATTCCAGGCCACTTACCAGTTCAGCGATAAGACAAGCCACATGACGATTCGGAACGTTCGATCTAGCTCTGCAACTGTGTTCACTGCTTCTCTCCAAACCTTCTTCGCCTTAACACTATCATCTTATTTACTATATTATTAAGCTAATTAATTCTGAGAAATACATACATACGTGTAATAATTATAAATATACGTGTCCGCATTTATTACTGTTTCTTTACATTGCAAAAAAAATCATGAGGTTGTTCGAATAAAAAACTTTTAAATTCCCTTCGTTCGTTATTTGATCAAAAATCTGAATTTCGCAAAAGCATTGAATGCATATTTCTTCTGCCAAATTGCATATATAATGAATGGCTTACAGAAGTTCAAGATAATTGTTTTGTCGTTTTTTAATTTTTTTATTTATCACGTATTTATAAAAAAGTACAAAAAAGATTCGTTCAAAAAAATATAAAAAACACTTCATAATTTAGATCCTCCAGCTTTTACAGTTCATCATGATCTCATACCAATCAATAGTGAGTAAAGATCAAATATAGCCTCGTTGTACAGTTTTACCAGCAGTCATTGAAGAGTGTTTTAAAGAAGAAATAAGAAGGTGAAGAAGACAAGTAATAGGACAAGTAATATTCGGAAGTTTGGTCACGGTATGTATGGTAAAGTTATTTAAAGAATTAAAAAGTGCGAGATGAATGGAAGGAATCAGGGCAAAGAAAAAAATAAGATCATGCTAAAAAAATCGTGAAAAGAAAGGAAAAACTTGTTTGTGAAGAGAAAGGAAATCTAAAATGAAAGGAAAAACGAAAGACTTGCAAAGAGTTTGAGAGGAGATGAGAATGACTAATGAATAAATTAGCTTTTCTAAAACTTCTTAAGAAGTTTCAAAGTTGTAGGTGAAGCCTTGAGGTTGTTGACTGACGGAAACCTTGATTGGCCCACGTCCTCCCTGCTTGTTGTAGTTATTAGCTCCGGGGATGGAGTTTGGGTGAGAGAAGCCGAATGGACTAGTTCCAGCGGGCCCGAAGCTGCCTGGATATTGTGGCTGTGGAGCAGGGGCGGGAGCAGGTTGGTGGTGGTGACGGGCATTGGTGTTTGGAGCATTGTCATAAGTGTTAGCGGGGACGTTTGGATTGTGGAATGGGTTGAAGCCAACAGTGTCAGGGTTGCTATAGAATGTCAGGAAAATATTTTGTTAATATAATTTTTTCGTAAATTGAAGAGGTATTTTCATGAGAATAAAATAATATACTTACTAGAATGGGTTATAGTTGGTTACGGCGGGGTCAGTATGTTGTGGAACCTGGGGAACCTGTGGGGCAGCGTTGTTTTGGTGATGGTTGTATCTTGGGGCTGGAGCCGGGGTTGGAGCTGGATTGTAGTGCTGTTGAGGTTGAGGTTGTTGTTGGTACAAGTGAGCTGGGACATGGGGGTTGTGGAATGGGTTATATCCGGATTGTTGTGGGACAGGGGCAGGCTGATGATGAATGGAGTTGGGATGAAGGTTTGGATTAACAAATGGATTGTAATTCAAAACCTTGGGGTCAGTATGTTGAGGAACTGGTGGGATTCCAGCTTGTGGAGGTGGAGGAGTTGGAAGATGGTTCTGATGATGAGCTCCTCCGGGGACGTTTGGATTCACTGATATAAAGTAATTATTTTGATTAGTTCCGGGCTGCATCTTTATGAAAAAATTTAAAGTTTTATTTTCATACCAAATGGGTTGTAGTTCAAAACAGCGGGGTCAGTGTGCTGAGGCACCTGTGGGATTTGTTGGGCAGAGGCGAGGGCGCAGCCCAAGGCTACAAATGCCTGGAAAATAAAATTAAGTTTTGGTAATTTGTCAAGATTAACTATGATAATTTCTTTGATTTTGATGCACTTTTGAGATTAAGAAACTTACGTAAATGAACTTGGCCATTTTAATTTGAATTAAGAACTGGCTACTCTTTTCAGAGTCCACAGTAAATAATTTTTTAGAATGATCTGTATGAAAAGCTGGAGGTGAAGTGTGCCTAGAACCTTTCCCACAAGTCCTTTTTATACTTGGCCGTCTCAAACAGTAATTCTTTATTCATTAACTGGAAAAGCCAAAAAGTCCAAAAGTGCAGACGCCAGTCAATAGTCAGTATCCAGTATCCATATTTGATGCTTTCGAAACATGTAACTTGTCCTTAGTACTTATTTTACATGAGATACTCTCTGGACGCCACTCCATTTTCAGAGCATCATCACGATGACGCCTTCTCGGTTCCGAAGATGGCCAATCAAACCCTCATTGCATATGTCGTCGCATCCATTTCCATGAAATAATTTGTCCATAATTTTTTGTCCGCCAATTTCTGTTACAATTCCATACATTATTCATGCACTAACGGTAGCTCAGCCCACCTCATCCCTGCCCAACAAGACAGGACAGAAGACAGTGCGTTGCGCTGGACACACTTACGCAGACAAATGAATACATGTATGTATGTATGTACATAGACAGAAATCTTTTGGACCAGTTTGAACAAGCGCCGCAAAGCCAGGCGTCAACAACATCATAATCATTCCGAAATGGGATGAACACGCCTAAACGGTACTGATGCGCTCTGGATGTGAATTCGCTCGATATAAAACTTTAATT
>JAHZNI010001497.1:0-13676 GCA_027744415.1 Seira ritae | reverse complement strand
GATTCCGGAAGGCGGTCTGCCTATAAGGATGGAGCCGGCTGCTTATCGACATATTTTCTCTCGAGAAGAGAATCGAGCCAAGTCACTAATTTCTAAGTTAATTATTGCGTGTACAAGAATGTATATATTTGTGTTTATTAATACTTTGAAATTTTATAGTTAACTCATCTATAATTTATGCATGATTACTATGGCTGTAAGTATAATTGAACAAATGTAGTATGCTAATTATTATGCACGACGGAGTTTAAACTTATCAAAAACTTCGATTCATTCGTCTTTGTTTCTTTCGAAAAATATCAGTTCTTTTGCACAGTCATAGTCAGTATGTGCTTGAGTCACTATCATATCACTATGTCTTGGTTCATATTTCATGCAATAACACCACCTGATTTCCTCACTCAAATCGGCTGATGATGCAGTTTTTCAGGACGATTCCACGATTCTCCTTTCCCTTCCATTGTCACATTCGCATGTATTGCATTGCATTGCATTGCCAGACGCAGACAGACAGACCAGACCAGACCTGGCCTGGCAGACAAGGGAGTTCTCGCCTGTTTTCTCTGGCCATGTCGATGTCGTCGCATGTCGTGCTACTGCTACTGTTCCGCATGCATGGGTTTTTTTCAAGTTGATGCAATAGTCTCTTTTTACTACGCTACGTGAGGTGAGAATGAGCATGGCTTGTACTCAGCTCGTGTCCATAGTCCATGTCCAGTCCTGAGGATCTTATCATCAGTAGCAGTCCGAAATGTGGAAGGAGGTTGATGTACATAATTACAATGTGGAGTCCAAGTCCAATTAATAACACTTTTTATGTGATTGCTTTAAAACCCAATTGATATGAATTTTTGTGCATTGGGAATTGGGAGTTAGGAGTCAATAAGAAACGCTGATGCGATGAATGAATTATATGAAGGTCAGGGTTACACTACTCGCAAGAAGAACATGAAATGCATACATAGCACCTGTATTTCATAACGGATATTATATTATGTCAATATAGTTTTTCAGCATGCACATAATATATTATAATATCTGTTATCTTATCTTTTAACAATTGATGTATGATGTGCTAATATTTAACTTAACTCGTTTTATAATGCGTTTAGATGCGTTTTTATAATCGCCAGCTTAATATTATGCATATGCATATATTGTTTGAGCCTCTGGATTCCGTTCTGAATCTGAATTGTGTGAGTATTATGTGGTATAGTTAAACAGCTGGTGCGATATAGATTTCAATTGTTTATTTCATAGCAATGGCATGATTTGTCAGTGCATTTAAATAGTAAACTATGTAAATACTTTTTACCAGGGTATGCTTATAATAATATGCTAATTCGAATTCCAACTGTCATGGTACGCTTACCGACGCGGTATGTATTATTGGAATTTTGTGAAAATCCGTTTCGATTGAATGATAAATTATGCATAACATTAATTTGAGTTTCTTGGCTGATTCTGATGGGTGAATTAATGTAACTGGAACTGGTCATTTGGATTCCAATTTTTGCAGGGTTATCATTTACGTACTTCTCATGATGTCAGGCAATTTTGTAAGTAACAATTCTGTGAACCGCGCGTCGTAATCTTTCTTCTGGCCTTAGTCATTGTTTCTAACAAGTAAAATGTCTTTAAAATATGATTCGGCCCGGCTTAGTACAATCCAATATAGATGGTAGCAAAGGTATTTAGCAAAAATGCTAGACAGACTGGCTTCAGGCCTGCAACGTATCACATCATCAGCATTCAGCATAAGCATATATTATCGACTCACGAACTATCGGTATGCATGCGTGCGTACAATGAACAAAAGGAGACGTGATTTGCTGAATCCTGACATATGAAAGGTAGATTCCAGGGTGAATATTTTGGTGGCTCTAGTGCGTATTTACTATGGGACCTCTCTGAGCAATTTCTTCAGGAATCAGGACGAATCAGGATTGGTTGCAAAATTTACAAAAACTCTTGCAAGTTATTCCTGGAGTGCTATTCATGGCGATTCTTCATAATATTATCTATCTAAAATGTGAATAAAGCAAAATAATTATAATTCATGATACATTTACTCGTTTACTTCGCATTTATATCGAAAGTTTAACTTACTTAAGTAGTAAAAGTAAAATGAACATTTGCATGTTGCGGATCACCTCAAAATGCCCCAAAGTTGGTTGCTTTAAAAGTATTCTTTTAGGAAAAGCATACTGACTGAGCAATGAGCATTGCAAATATTGCAATTGACAAGATGTCCTTAGAATTGAATTTTTGCCCTTGCCCCCAGCTCAATTCTGCGTAGAGTCGAGATGCATTCATGTAAATTGCTCCATACGACAACATGACATACGTCTTAGATCGTATTTTGCTGGAACTATTGGACAAAAAATGATTATGTCCAGGCAACTTTACTACTGCACCAGAGATGATCTCAAGAAATGAAAAATCAAAATCACGTAACTAGTCTAGCCTACAGTAGAGTACTGTCAAAACAGCATTCTTCTTGCTCTTTCCATTTTTTTATTTCTAACAGAAAAGGGGATCTTTGCTTTGTTACATTAATACAGCGTTCAGGTACAAGTACAAATAGCCCCAGGGCAAAACCTTCGTTTTATGGCACCTGGGTAAAATCGCAGAATTGGAATTGTCCAGAATTAAGGGCTTTTTTGCTCAGCGAAAATCTTGTTTCAAAGCCATCTCCTTGCGTGTAGCCGTAGCTGTAGGTATCTGCTAAAAATCCAAATGGTACCTGTATGATTTACCTTTCAATTTTTGGATGGCATTTTCTACATTTTTTTTCAATTCGTTCATGTCTTATAATGCATGAACCACCCGAACGAGCTGGAATGACATATTATGGGAGTTGAGTTTCAACTTGTATCCCATAGATTTTTACTTACAACGAGAGAAGATACGGGGAGAGATGAGATCATGAAAAATGTTTGTCTGGTCACGGTCGATCTCTGCTAATCTATCAGAATTCTACTAGTATTTCTGCATGATCAGTTAAGAAAAAGATGAAAACAAGATGTGGTGGTGTGGTGTGAACGTCAACTGAGGTCAGGTATAGTTATATTATCTAATTAGCTTGAATGAGCAATCGGGATCTCCAAAAAGTGCATATAATTTTATACTAGAGTCACAATAATCAGTCATTGATATTTAAAGATGTCTTATTGGCATGAAACAGAACTAGGACAGTCCTTAAACTGCAAAGTATATTATTCCCTACTTTGATTTCACAGCCAAGCCGGCATTTTTCTAATTGACTAATAATAGACTATAGTAATTGGAAACTAAATGACAGAATGTCAAGTTTTGTGAATCACTGACGGGATTTGGATTTACAGAGCTTGTATTCATGAAAAATGTGTGCTCATTTTCATGCAAAATTCGAGGAGATTTTCTCATCAGCAACATTGGCTGAATAGGTTTAGGTGATGCCTTCCTGGATCGAAGATATGGATTAGTAAGCATATTACCTTATGCAAGATAGATATGTGATGATGATGATGATGTGATTTACCTAATACCTACGTACTGCAAATACAAATATTTTTTTTATTGAAACATTTTGATATCCACACTCCACGTCCACAGAAAGAAATGCATGCACATTTTCATTCTCCTCAAATCCAATCCAATGCCAATGAAGACCATCAACATCATAATATCATCATTATTATACATCTTTATTTTATATCTAAGAGGCATGCAATATATGTTTTTCTTAGTTTGTCTTTGTCTTGGCTATTTCCTTTTCTAGTACCGTGACCGTGTGCATTTCCCAACATGCTAAGTCAAGTTTTATGTATGTGGCACTCGACATCCACTTCGACACTGAAGATTTTTTTCTTGGTCAAGGTTGTGTAAAAAAAAAGTGTACTAATGCATTGTTCACAATTTACATACCTCAGATCAAATATATATGCCATACAGAGATATAATAATAATGATGGCCTTTTTCTTCATTTAGAACCTCGTTGGAACTGGAAGGAGCTCTGGCCTGTATTTGTAATAGTACATATCTACAAGTTCTTTTCTGCAAAAAATACATAAAATTATTGCACATTTCACTTTAAAAAAGAAATCGCAAAAAAAGAGGAATACAATGTCGACTGATGATTTCATTCTTCATCTCTGTACTCCTCTGTACATAGAACATTTTTTTATAGATCGACCTCCCACTGTAGGAATCTCTGAATCACGATTTATAAACTACGGCTCCTTTTATGTCACTTTTTTCAAGAGTCATTCGTTTTTATTTTCAACTTTGGCAAGGCAATAAGGCAAACTCACCTTGATGGAAATTATATGTGTATCTATATGACTCAAGTCTTTTCTAACATACTTTGTTTCTAAGATGCAATATCTGAAATCTGAACATGAACACTTGATTCGATTGCTTTGGGATTATTTTTTTTCCATGAAAGTGATGATGATGGTGGTATTATGAGTAAAGCACCAGTTATTAGTTATTTGCCAGGCCAGAGTAGTAGTACATACATACAAGTACTAAGTACAATACAAAATAGTCTTTTTTAGTCTTTAGTCCTTTGGTCTTATAGTTGGTGTGCACATGGGGAATTGGGAATGTGAAATGTGAATGTGTGAAAAAACGTAAACATGTTTTAGTTTTTTTTGTGTGCTTCCAACATCCATGCACAAAGTGAACGGAGAAGAAGACTCATGAAAAAAGCCTATGCATATGGTTCGCATCATTATCATTTGAAGCGTGTTCCTATGAAAAAGCCTTAGATCCTCCAAGATACTCCCACTGCCTGCCGGATTCACTCAGTCCGTCCGTTCGGTTGACCAAGAGCAAACAACAAACGTTTTGATTGCGCCATGCCATTCCATGCCCTACATTTAAAAAAAGTTTTTTGATTGTTTCTTGAGTTATTTCAGAATTATATGGTTAGTTTCAAAGATACTTTACTTGTGTTTTGTGCCGTGTGATCCAGTGACCTTTCCATGTCATATTGATAAATTTATTTTTAGTGAAAGTTTTATCATATCAAGCAAAAATATACACTTACGCCCACTAGAACTAGAAGTACTTGTTTATATGGTATGTGTATCCGGAAATGAAATAAGTATTTAAGTATTCGTCAAGAAGAAAAAATGTCCACGTCCCAAAATGACAGTGAGCCCGGTAAGGAGGGGAAGCAAGAAGGAGATGATGCGGAATCAGCAGCATCGGCATCGGTACTTGATACAGAGCCAGAGCCGGAGCCAGAGGTAAATAGGAGTAGTGGAGAACTTGGCACTGATATCGATGGCTTAGGTACATCTCTGCAAAGTCTTGAAGAAGGAACTCCATCTTCCGTGAATGTGGTGACGGATGGACCAGAAAATGAGGAAGCAGTATTATTACGAACAAAAGATGACAGGTGAGAAATATTTCTAAAAATATTGGATTTCCTAAAAATATCATTATTGATCATTGATCATGATTGCTAAATATCAGAATCAGAATGCCCCTTAGGCGACTATAATGCAATACTGTCTTCGGTTTTCTTCTGATCATTTTGACTCAAAAAGTATTTTGATCAAAATATTTTATTAAGATTTTTGCGCTGGCATGTGGATATTAATTTTTGCACATGACATGACATGACCATGTTTCTATAAGGCTGTAGGACATTTTTTTCAGCCTGATGAAAATCACTTTGCAAATTTAATTTTTAGTTAACAATACATAATCATAGTCACGACTCACGACGATTCCAATGCATATTTTTGGGATGACTTTGTTTCTCAAAAAGTTGTGGCTCGTGGGAGATGATGATGATGTGTTGTTAGTTGTTGTTGTTGCGAGCCGCATCTCATGCATTTAGAAGAAGCGTTTGAGAATGTTTAGCCGTTTTGCTTGTGCTTTGCTTAGTTTGCTTGCAAACAAATAACACTAGATACTCATTTTGCAAACTTGAATCTTGCTCAGGTAATTGCGTGGGAATCGCTGAACTGAACTCAAAACGATTTTTTACATGTATTAAGACTTTTTTGTGCGTTCATTGTATGGAAAGATTGCTTTACATGATTTAAAGCTATTATAAAAGTATGATAAGTTTTTTGTATGCAGGGACTCCCACACTACGATGATGGCAAATGCTTGGTATTTTTCCCCAGTGCATAGTACTTATTAATATGATATCTTATTAAAATGTTATATAATCGTGCAATGAAAAAATTGACTGCAATTTTAAGGTTAAGCAAATGCGGAGTAACATCTTAAACTTAAGCGATGTAAAACAAAAAATAGGACAAAATTGATGATTTTAAAATCGGTTGTAATTTTTAAATGATGAGCTAAAAGATAGATCATAAACATTAAGTCTACAAATTGATAAATAAACACTGAATTCCCATTTCCTGGAACAATTTTTTTCGCAAGAGGATGAATATCCCTAAACCTTTCGAGTTTTGAAATAAGCGATACATCGATACATGTTCATTAAGCGATTTGTACAGCTATTGTATCGTTAATTTGGGGGACACTTATTACCGAAACCTGCAATGATAATTCTATCATAATTAAAAAAAATTTCACTGTGTCATGCAATCTATGTATAAAAGTCAAAATGGACGAAAAACGGATACAGTCGGCATATAAGATAAAGAAGTCAATCAAGTGAAAACAGTTAAAACTTTTCATTAAATTTAATATGATATTATGTGCATTTTACGCTTTAGCAATTAATCAAGTCAATGACGAATTCCAATTCTGCCTTAAATGAAATGACTACGATGTGATGTTGATGTTCGACTTCAATCATAGAGGTTCATGCACTTACTACGTCGTGTGAGTTCGTGGAAGCTTTAAAGATGCAAATGAAAAAAGTTATTATATGATGCACTAAAAAGCGTATTTTTAGAATGCATTCTAACTGCGAAAATGCACGCGTAATAATAATTCCTTGAAAATTATATTATGATGCTAACTTAGTGTTAAAGAGGAGATTCGGTAATTTTGTATTCATGAATTCATACTTTCTTTTTACTTGTTATGACTATGATGATGACATCATATTATAAGCATTCATACCGTTTGAAACTGCATCAAACAAATTAGTTGCTAACCACTTTACATAAGGTGTGCTAACCAAAGAGGAGGTGCGCTGAGTTCAGTCTCAGGATGATGCATTGCATTTATTTTATTGCATGATGCATCCCTAATTGCGTGGGCAGAAGAAGAGGCAGACATGGACATTGAAAACCCTATCTTTGGGGTACGCGATCAGACATCAGACCGCGTGTTTTTTCACGCTAAAAATGTATTTCATGGACCATGACTACGACAACGACTGGCTGACTGCACCACCGGAGCTGGAGTATCGTTTTCCAGTGAAATGAAATGGTCCGCAGGATATTTATTTATTTAATAGTTCTACAGTATGACTCATGTGACCCTCAAGAGACTCAAGAGATCCAGGATACACCCATGCCGTAATCATAATCAAAATCCAGCTTTTTAGTGCATTGTTATTGTTGCCATATAGGTATGCATAAGTAAAAATGATGAATGAACATGAGCAAAGCAATAGAAGGGTAGAGAGAGGCTGACAATTCAATTACAGTGACTATGAAAAATCTTGCTTCCGGTGCTTCTTGCACATTGTAGTACATTATGCAGAAAAGTTGTCATCGTTTTTAAATTTGGAATGAGCATAACATTCACAATGTGATAGTTATGTTGTAGTAATAGAATAAACAATGCAGTGTGTCACATCCCAGTTTGAACAATGCGATGCCGATGCCACTTGTTTTTGGTGAGATTCACTGATGCGTGAATTTGATTATGATGGTTTGGTGCTTATCCCGAATAAAAAAAGTAAATCAAAAAATTGTTGTAGATACGCATGGTAAATGTGTATTATGCATATTTAGGTAGGTATGTACATTTTCCAAATAATGTCAAGAATCTGCATAGCCTTTTTATATTTCCAAACTTCACATGAAAAAAGCCTCTCCACCTCACTCACTCCCTCACCATGCCATGCCACAAAATAAGGGTTTTTTTATTTACGTTTGGTGGTGGTGTTTGACTGGCTTTGGTGGCAAGTGAGCAACAGCAATAAGAGCAACCATCCATGCTAATCCTAATACGTTTTGAAATGGACCCATTGATAATTGAAAATGTGAAATTTATCTGTTTTAAAAAATCTGAAATGTGCTCAGGCTATAAAACCAGCTCCTGTGAAGCAGTAAACAGGATCACGCAAAAAGTATAATAAATAAAAATAATTCTCACCAGTGAT
Source organism: Seira ritae (assembly GCA_027744415.1). Taxonomy (NCBI): domain Eukaryota; kingdom Metazoa; phylum Arthropoda; class Collembola; order Entomobryomorpha; family Entomobryidae; genus Seira; species Seira ritae. The sequence continues at coordinate 5,418 of JAHZNI010001497.1, read as the reverse complement.
GATTTTGAAAACACTTGTTCTAAACTGCTTTAGAAGCTTTAGTAACTTTCAAATAGTCTTAACTTACGTAATTGTGACGCGTTTGAGCGTCTCCGGAGATCAATCATTGCGTTGGTCCCAAATTTGAGTCAAATTCAATTTATAAATTTTAGCGCTGCTGGAATTCCCCAAAGAAAATAACAACTCTTGGACGTACGGACTAACATCGCGAAGTTGTGTGCGGCCCACTAAATCTCAATCATAATTACATAGGCCAAGAATAATACGAGACAAGTAATCCAAATTGTATTGGACTCAAGTCCCTACTTACCCATACATATCATCAACATCACATCATCAAATGATCAAATCATCATTTCATACAGCGTTGGTTCGCACATTAATAACTCCAATCCACTCCTCTGAGCTACTGTTTTCAGAGAGGTGAGGTGAGCCGCGAGGTGGAGGTGGATGTTGTTGGATGAAATGAAACTGATACAAAAAAAAACTGTTTTAATGTCATGAATTTATGGATGAATCACGTCTTCCCGCAATTCCTTCACACACTGAACAATTTTGAAGCTCTACCTAAATACATTATGATGATCAAGTGTAATCATCATTTTCAAACCGCAGAGAGTTTATTCTCGGTTTTGAAATCAATGCAAATGAAATATAAGTACATAATATGTAATGCTCTCTCCACTACAAAAGTAAGGAGAATGGAGGGGAAAATTTTTTTCTGCATAAATCCTTTCATTGCATCTCAAAATCCTTTCTATTCTCTTACATAAGTTTGCATAGAACAATGATTTATATAGTTCCCTTATCGCCGCCGCCGTCGTCGTTATTTTTTCATGAAATATCAGAAAAACGAGGCATAACCCTTCCTGTGCGCAGCGCATTTATTTTGCACGATTCACAAGGCATCCTCCTCATCCTCAGCCACGGAAATGACAGTACGAATATGTACATTATTTTTGCATCGAATATATCGCATTGTTGCATTCCTTTTAAACCTGTCAGCATTACTGTATTACGGCCTAAAGGCTTAGATTTAGGTTTGATTGTGATTACAGTTCCTCCGCCATAAAAAAAGCAATATTATATGCGTACTACTGATTTATCTTTCCTTTTCTCTGTTACTTCACTCACTCAACAATGTGAATGAGAGGGAGAAACAATCGGCAAAAAAATTAAGTACTTTTTTCCTGGGATCATTAACAGATACATAAGTGGTGACTCATCCACAAATCCCGACAATGCGATCCTTAGAAAATATTTTTTTTAAACTGTGGTGGAGTTGGAGTTATTGTTCTAACGCCAGTTTCGATTCTCATCTTCAGCCTTAAACTTGAACTCTTTGAGGCAAGGACAGATATCATAGGAGGATAATGAATTCGTGAAATGTTTTTCACTTACTTCTAGAGGTACCTAACAAATTTGCAAGAGCATTTTAATTTGTGTGCTTAAAATCAAAGAATTCATTATTTTTTTCTGTGACTTTTATTCGACCAATTCCAATTATTTATTATACAATACCTTTTCATATATTTGTATATTAGCGTTAATTTGTTTTGGAAAACTTGTTTTTTTCATGTGCCATGTGCACAGTAAGTGAAGTTAAAAGAGTTCTCCAGGCGCATGTGTGTTCATGTTCATTGTTCACTGTTCAGCTTAATTTTGATATGACGAGCACCTGAACGACTGAACTAAGTATGATGAACTGGACATCTTCGTAGAAAAAAGTTGCCTCAAATAATCAAGATCAATGCAGTTCTAAGGAATTTCAATTTACTAGGGTTACTATAAATTGTTTTCTTAATGTTTTGTGCGCAGTTTAGTCAAAGGTAGTAGTAATCACACTCAGGAATCAGGTTTTTCTACTATCTTGATTCCTCCAGAGCTGAATCTGAAACTACAGACAGGCCACAGTGACTAGTGACCGATTTGTCCCATGATGACAAAGATGCAGCTTTTTGCTGTTTCTATGTTGCTGGGGCAGTTTGGCACATCTTCTTTCTGTATTGCAATAAAATATATAGGGACTGTGACCATGTGAATTTGCAAATTCAAAGTAGTTTCAAGTTTCATCATCCCTGATTCCATCTTCCTTCTAATACCGTTTGAGTAACAGCCTGAGCCTGAGAAACAGTTTCGCAGTTTATGTTTTTTGAAGAAGGCCCCAACATGCATAATATTATATAGTGCGCCGAAGGTGAAGTATTTTTTTTATCTTGTCTTGTCTTGTTCCTTTGTTCTCGTTTTCTTGTTGTCGAATCGAAATCGAAAGAAACGGTGATGTGATAATATAATGATGGTGCAGAAAGTCAGTGGCAGAGGGATAGCGTTGTGACTTCAGAATTATTATTATTGCCATAAAAAAATTTTGTTTTCTTGTTTTATATTGTTCAAAGAGGAGGATAATTGCAGCAGTGTACAGCTTCCGCTTTGACCAGCAGCAGCAGGAGCAGCTGCAATATATCAAGTGTGCTTAAATATGCACGCTCCAGTGATTATCATCCTCGTATCATATCTCATGAATGAGCGGGGAAGTTGCGAACATTTGCTTTTTGCTCCTCTAGTCCTTCATCCATAACGAACAATGAATTTAAACGTTTTGGATGGCTCCCTTTCAAAAAAAATGAATTCAAATTGTTTGCATTTTGGATGTAGACTACGACTGAGTTGACTTGACTTGACTTGGTTCTTCAAAAAGAAAGGAAGTGAGAAACAAGATTCTCAGCCTTAAATTGCCCTGCCCATTTTCTTCGTTGTTTATTTATGACTGAATATGAAGACGATGGTAAATTTTTTTTTTCATGAAACTTTGAATTCGTGAAGTTCAGGAAATCATATAGCATATTTTGCCAGCCAGCAACCTGTTCCCTAAGTCAGTCTCAAGTTCAGAGTTGTAGAGTGGCAAGACAAGTTCAGTTCAGTCCAGTTCTTTTCTCCCACGCACGGCATTTCAATTCATAATAATGCTAACCGAGTGCCTAAATATCCGATTCCGATTTCCCCGGAAATCAAAGCAGGAGTCATGTTGTGTGGCATGTGACCGAATGAAAAGAAGTGCATCGCCCGTGCCTCCTGTAATAAGGAACAATGCACCAGGAAGTCATCATGTTCCTTTCCCACCACAAATTCAGATAAGAATTGTCGTGTCTCCGGACTCGTTCAACTCTCCGCGAATTCCTGCCACCCCCTCGAGTAGAAAACGGGTTCGGATCAGGAGCAATACAAGGAAGCGGGCTTTGTTGCAAGCGTTGGCTGATTGGTAAGGAATGCGAATTCATATGTGGTCATTCTCCGAGATAAATGATAAAACATTTTTCTTACTTTATCCTCATTAATTACCTGCCTACAAATGAAAGACAGTTTTTTTTAGAAAATCACGGAATGCTGAAGCTATTGCTTTCCTGTCAATTTGCTCACTCTGCTATAAACAAAGTAACACAATAAATATTTTTAACTGTCACAAAAAAAAAGTTTCACCGTGTTTCTTCTTTGTCTTTGATTGATTCGTCCTTTTTAAAATGCACATAAATATTTAAATTAACTTTCGTTTTTGCTCCATTAACAATGTCACGGATGAGCCGTCATGCATATGCCGGCGCGGTGGTGACAAAGCTGATTGCAATCATATGCGTAGGCGTGTGACTCTAAAAAAAATATGAATTATGAATTTGAAATGCATAAAAATCCAAAATTAAATATTGAGTAGACGTTTTGATAGCTTTTCATGTAAAAAAGGAGAGCAATCCCATATCCTGGAAACTATGTATGCACCTTGCTAGAAAAAAAATATTGCATAACAAAAGCAAACCATAAAAGTACCAGTCAACGTTATGAAATACTTTTGTTTTAAATCTCAAATAATGCTACATACAGAAAAGCGGGTATGCAATGCATAAGCTGAAAGAACAACAGAGTAATAAAATAATAATTGATTATTCAATTCACAGCCATCGCCATCACATGACTACATTTGAAGGAAGAAGCAAACTTTAATTTATTTTAATATCTCGATTCGATTATGAATCAGTCAAAACTCAATCAATTATTTGATGAGACATAATTTGACAAGTTAATTCGGAATTTAAAGAAACGAAGAACATCGCATTAGTTGCTTCCATGGTCAGTGTATTGTACTTGCAGATTCCAGCTTCTTCGCTTATGTTTTCAATACAAAATCAAACAATTGGAAAAGATAAAGTTGCATCCACAACAACAACGGCTTGCTTTATAGCTTCTGTTCCACTCAAATGAGTTAAGCTAAGCTTTTTTTTTTGTAGACGTTTGACTAGTTTAGTGACGTATTTTTCATCTGACTTGATTTGGCTTGACTTGACATTATGCAATCTTTTTCTTGTATTTCCTACTTGGCTATAGTATACTAATAGTGACGTGGGCAATTTTGTTAGTTTGTTAGGAATAAGTCGAGACACTTGATGAATCCAGAGAGCCTTGTAATTACTTCAGTGAACGTCACTCGTCATCATCATCATCATCATCACTGGCTATCATGTTAAGCATTGACTATTCACTAGAATTTGACGCTATAAACTATATATGTATGCACTAATGTAAACTATAACTGCTTACTTAGGTACTGGAAGTGGACATTTAAAGCGCACGTGGTGACGGTTGCGGTTGCATCGTTGCCGTTAAGACTTAATGACCTTGCAACACGTATGCACTTTCTTATTGTTTAGGTGATGATAACGTGTTATCTTTTGTAGCACAGCGTAAGTAAGCATGCGTCTAGTCTGTTGTGATGAGGATGAGAGCAGAAGGCACAAGCTACCTGCATTACATTGCATTGCAGCTTTGTCAGTCACTTTTTTGTGTGTGCTATTTATTTAGCAAGAATTAAATGGCTCCTACGTAAAAGTGGATTGCCGTCTACTAATGAATCTTCTAAGAAGTCAAGAAGACCACTAAACGTCCCAAAGTTTTGCCATCTTTGTTCTGCAAACACCATACAAATTATTACGTGTTGCATCGTTACATGCTGCGTGAATATGAATGAATGATGAATGTCGCATAGACAAACTTCGTTTTCGCGCATCCTATTATCCATCTGCATGAAAGGTGTAACAGCAATTATTTACTTATTAGTATGTTTGTACAGTTTACTATCATGCACTTTTCGGCGAATTAGCACTTTAAAGGTTGCTTAGCCAGAATTATATTCGTTGAAGAAATAAGAAATCCATGGATGAAAGTGAATAGGATAAGCGGGTCGGTACATATGCATACATAATGTTTCGTATGAGCTGTCAAACGCTAGAAACTATTTTAGCTATTTAAGGAAATATCTGATGCGAAATCAGGAACACTTTTCGTTTAAATCATGAGCCCGAAAGGCTGAGACTGAACGTTACTAATGTAAAACTGTCGTAGTTAGTCAGAGAGATATTTTCGACAAGTGTG
>JAHZNI010001496.1:0-10422 GCA_027744415.1 Seira ritae | reverse complement strand
GCCATAATTTTTTACAACCTCTGCTGACCTGTAGAAACCAACAATGAAAAAATGAGATTAGTTCCCTGTATGAATATATCACACCAGCTATTTTTATGTTCCTTTTTTAACGTTTTAAGCCTAACCTTTTTAACGTTAAAAATCAAGCTACACTACACTACTCTAATCTTCCTCAAAAGTAATATTTTTTTTAAGTAGAACTAGAAAAATTAATTAAAGTTGATAAGGTACATTTTTGTAAAGAGTTTTAATGTGATAGGGTCACAAAACCGTGTGTTGTCATTATTTGAATATTTTCATAGATATTTTGGCCCCACCATCTCGTGAAGATAGCAGAGATTACGCATCAGAATGGATTGCATTCATTAGCGGAAACCTTAATTTGGTAGTCCCTGTAGTCACCGCAGTTATTGTCATATTCACAGCAGTTATCACAATCTGTGCCCTCCGACGTGGAAAGACTGATAATGTGCACAAAGGTAATACTACCGTTTTTCTTACTCCGTGACTTTTTCTTTCCCAAACTGTAGCCAAGATCGGGCCAGTGCGAAGCAATGATTATGGACGAATGATGGAGCTCTTGCCTTGGCTTCCTGAATGGGTTGATTACAACATGTTGATTGCCGGACTCGCGATGGTCGTTATTATTAGTGTCGGAATAGTGGTCATTTGTGTTGCCGTTGCAAGACGTAATCGTGGCCCGGAAAGCGTTCGACTTCGAGGTTCTTTTATACACGCACAGATCTTCTGAGAATTTTTATATTGACAAAGATTGAATGAGTTTTAAACAAGAAAAACATTAATGAATGAATGCCATCAATCTGGGAGTGCTACATAATAATTAATGTCTATAATGCATCAATTCTTGAAAGTGCCGATTTGGAAAATTTCAGATGAAGGCTTGTATGCTCAACCCGATATGCGTGGAATGACTTTGAAACGAGAGTACAGAAAGGAAGCTTTCTCTTTTTGTGTTATTTCTTCATTCATGAGCCAGAAATAAAGTTCTCCTTACTTCGAACGAAATAAATTTTAGGCAGATTTTAGCCATGAAATTCACATCTCAAAAGGTTAAACGGTAAGCAATGTTGTTGCATGCTGATTATGTGCAACCACAACCGTTTCCCAAACTCCTTTTTTATTCGTTTGCACGTTAAATGTTGAACACTGTTTTACCAAGTTATGATATTTTATACAAATAACCCATTTTCTGAATTCTAGAATCCTAGAAATAGGAGTGGTTTTTGATTAGAAATATTTTTTGGAATGAGTCCCCTCATTGTTTAGTTAAAATTGTGCTTTAAATGTTATGTTGATCAAACTGGAACATTGTCACTCAGGTCAAGCTACGTGGAATCCAAAAAGGATAGCAGCTTCCGCGGGAGGTCCTCATACTTACGAAGAGCTTGCAGGGGACGGGGGCAATTATTACGAAGGAAAGCCTCCTACAGTCCCTCCGCATAGTCATGCCCACGACGAAAATTATAGTAGGCCAATTGGTAAATTGAAAATTTGAACAAGAGCTCTCCACATTTAATATCGGCTTTGGCCAACAAACAGTCAGTCGTGTTTCGTGTCTTCTTTCTAAACTCTTTATCTTGTCTCGTTCATCAATTTTCGCCTTTATTTCCGTATACTTCACCCATTTTCATTTTTCAAGTATTTTTCGCAAATCATGTCTTGTCTAATGTTTTACTTATCCAAGCAAGATTTTTCCTAGAATAGCTTTTCAGTTCGTAGAACCTAGCAAATCTCTAATCTGTCGGCCTTCAATTAAATCGGTGGTCTTCACAAAAAATACCGATACATATACTTAACATGTATGATGACACTAATTCTACGACTGTCTCTCTATCTGTAAATGAAATCGGAAGCCGTTGCATTAACACTTCACCTCGTGCAACTGCGACATAATATTCACAAAACTTGCTTTCTGCAAAGTATTAATCTGTGTATCGTCTCGTGCCTCGTCAAAATATTAATATGTAGTTCTCTTTGAATCTCTTGAAGAAACGTCTTGTACAGTGCAGTGGCATCGGTATTATATGAAACGCAATATAATCAAAATGTTTTATGAGTTTGTAAACTAAAGTATTTTTCTTGTAAAACTTTATCTAGGGCCTGGTGGACCTGATGAAGAAATCTGTCCTTATGCCACTTTCCACTTGTTGGGCTTCCGGGAAGAGATGGATCCTACCAAATTAGCTCAAACTTTGCCCCATCCAGGTAATAAAGTAACTTCATTCACCCAATCCATTCATAAGTTTATTATGAAACGATGATCAATTACACATCAATTCTTTTGCTTTTATAGGACACCATCGTGGAGGATCTCAATCTGCTGTGAGCCAAAGAACCCTTTTGATTGTTTTTATATTTAATGAATGATGCAAAACATTATCAGAGTCAGAAACGATTCTCATAATATTGCCATTTTTCAATTACTTAAAGTTCATATTGTCTCATTTAGCCCCGTGGGACCAGCACTACACGGTATGGACGTGGTCCAGTTGGCTCAGGTATTCATATTATTTCTTTCTTTTAGCATCTTATTCATTTTACTGGTTAAATATTAAATGCATGAAAATATTAAACAACACATTTTTTTTGATCAGGAGTTGTTTCCTCTGTTGCCGGCGGTGGCACTGTCGGACCAAATGGAGTTGTTCTTCCACCAAACGTCTTCTCTCCCGAATATGATGATCCCGCTAACATTGAAGACGAGTACGGATACAACAGCCCCAACCGTAGGGGTTCTTTAGGACGTCGATCAATGGGTAAAATAATTTTAAAAATAACGACCCTGATATGGCTCAACTAATTTTTTCTTTATTAATGACTTTTTATGCTCTTTTTTATTGCAGGATCTATGAGGACTGTCCCAATCCCAGAAAGTCCCTCTCCTCCTCCCCCACCACCACCACGCCCAGCTGAAGGAACTCCCAACTCTACCCCTTCCCACTCCCAAAACAACCAAAGCACTAACTCCGCTAACGACTCAAAAGAATCCAATGAATTGTCTGAGGCTGAATGCGATCGCGATCCTTTAATCAGGAACCGTAACTCCATTGGGGGAGTGTCCCCAGGGACAAACACTGAGGAAATGCGTCGTCTTCTTGAAAAGTAAGTTGATAATGTAGTTGCATGCCTGTAGTATCACTTAAGTGAACCATATTATATCTATGTATGTTCGTAAAACATCAGCCTTGAGTTTCCATCTCTCCAATTCTAATATGATACTCCAACTTCCTTCTGTTATTTTTCGCTGCTTGCTTGTGTGGATAAATTGAAAAAGGAACCAGTAAGTGTCTCATTCATACCTTGTCTTTCTATTTCATATTAACAAAACTTAACTATTCAACCAAAGATGTTCGTCCATTTACTAAAATGATGGCTTAATCTATTGGATCCGATATTGTGCTAACACTACTTCATGACTCGTTTCAAATGTGTTAAGCCTATGAAATGAATTACAAAAACGCGTTTTAATTTAATCATCATTTCCTTTTTCAGAAACGAGGCAGCTCATCCCATTCCCAATGGCTTGACTCCCTATGACACTGTCAACGTCTAAAATTCTCAAAATCCCATTCACAGGATCCTCCTCGGTCACCTCTGTGGGGAGTCAACTGGCATTTTATCTCTCTCCCAAACTTGTAATTTACCAAAGATTTTTTTTTGTTTCATCACGGTTTCGTAATGAACCATTATACAAGCATCTTTTAGGAGTAAGGACAATTCAATATGTCATAAAAACAATTTAGACTGGACTGGGTATGAGTCTCGTAAGTGACTTCACAGTATGCATGCTTCGTAGTTTACGCTGTTTTCTCAATAATATTTTAAGGACATTTTAAATATAATCGATTGGTTGAGGAGGGGAAGAAACTAAGTCTCGCGAAAGGCACACACATTCATTCAAACCCGCTATCGATTATACCTTCTACGCGTGTGTGCCACATATTAAATAAAAAAAAATATCCATTCTTCTTGTGAAAAAATTTTTCAATCAGTTAGTTCTACGATTTGTGATTTGTTGGAGAATCCTGAGCGATTTTTGTTTCTTTTAAATAATTGAATGGTTGTTACCATTTTATTCTTTCGTTGGTGTTTTAGTAGAATTTAGGTGCGTGCCAATCCCGTTACGTTGCTAATACTCGAATTATAATTTACCCCGCGCTTGTATATATAGTTTAGTTTATATAGTTTAGATAGTTCATGCAACATTAGTTAAGATTTTTAATTAGTCGACATTGCTGATTTAGTTTCAGTTAAGCTTGACTTTTAAATCATTTTGTGATCATCACAATAATTTAATTTTAATGACTATTATCGAATGTGATCATAAAGTTTTTACATTTTAAATCAATTTAAGTAATTTTTTGTTCATCATCACAATTGAATGGACGGAACGGTATAAAAAGGCTGATAATATGGAAGGAAAACCAGGCAAAAAATAATGCAAATGCAAAATAAGGAGATCAACATAGATCCATAAAAATATCAATATCAACGCTCACGAAATCTTGAAGACTTTTGAATCCCATGTTTACATTAATATTGTTATCATTCTGTTTTGCAAGAAAAGCTTTTCAAACTGAAATCGAGCAATGCCATATTATATTCTAAGTTGTCACTGTTTATGTGTCGTCTGCTTAAACGCATGAGTGAACTTTTAAGCGTTTTTTTGTGTCTAAGAAAACTTCTAAATGTAAGGAAAGAAGCCGTTGCTGTCATTGTCTTGTGCGTGTGAAAGCCAAAAAAAATAAGCAATGTGGTAGCATTGCATTTACATTAAGACTTTGCAAATCGCAATTCATTTTAAGTTAGCCAAGTTTGGGAGATGCCAGTTCCATTTGCATTAAAGTAGCTTTAGTCAATCATCTTAAAACGATTTTAAAAATAGGTAAGCCAAAAGTTCGAGTTCGATGAAAAATCAAAATTCAAATCAAACTTTAGCGGAACCTTTTACCACTTTACACTATAATAAAAAATTACAGCGAATTGTTTTGCGGCTACGTAACCACAATTTTACCATATAAGAAACTCGTTCTCGTTATAATTATCAAACTCTCGTTTTCGTGTTTTATACCAATGTCAATTTGAAAGCATTGCAGTAGTAAAAAAACATCATCATCTTGTCTTGTGTGAATGTGTTGTGCACTTGCCAATTCAAAATATAAATTAAGAATTTCAACAATTTAAATTCATCATATGTAGGTAGTAGCTGGCGAATATCTAGGGAAAGTGAATGCAAAAAAAATCTGGCTAAGGTCTCTTTGAAATATTACTTTGTGCAGTGAGCGGTAAAATCTAAAATGAACAGGACAGGGTTTAAAAAGTTTCTGAAGGGAAAATGAAATGGTTAAGGGTCTGAAATTAAGAATTACTTTTTGAAATTTGAAAATGAAAGGCATGATGAGATCACCTTAAAATGCCTCTTTGCTCATATAAGTTTGCCAAATTAAAATTCAGTAAATAATATAATAATTAAATTGTCATTAAAACTAGATATACCATACTAGGTATTATTATAATAATATGAGGTTGAGGTTGGAGACGCGTCAATATTGCATGTAACTGCTTGCACTCTCGTTTGAGAAACGATTTGCAACTTTCTTCAGTCAATTTTAATCCCTATTTCGACGGCTATTATTTAGTAGTAATTTTGGAAGGAAAAGGAAGCAGTTTCAGAAGTTGTAAAAGTTTAGCCAATAAAAAAGCGAAGGTATTATGGCATAGGTAAGTATTAAGGATGGAAATGAGAAAGTGAAACGTTAATGAGATTTGATTTAGCTGGCAGAAGAAATTAGGTTTTTATGTGAAAGTGAATTTAATTTAGCTAGCATAACTTTAAAAGGCTTCATCGCTCCCAGGCAGCCAGGCAAGATATTATACTTGCTACTCTTTCTCCTTTGAACATTTTTATTTGTAATAATGATTTGATACAATGGAACAGAGCAAAAAAGGAGAGAAAAAAGTTTCGTTTCTGGTTCCGAAAAAAAGTTGAAAAAGGTATAGATTCAAGTATGTAGTTTGGTTCGGCCAGCGCTCTGCCATTACTTTACCCTTTTATCCATTCATTTATATCCTGCTTTCTTCCGTTTGAGTAAATAAGCTCGGGAGGAGGAACGATGATGATGAAGCTGATGTTGATTATAAAAGAAAAATGCATGAGATTTTTTATACCTTTCTCAACTCTCGAGTAAAAAAAAGAGTAGTTATTAACCCATAAGGAAGTACATTATGGCTTTATCCTGCAAAAGCATTTTTAGATTTTTATTAGGATTGGGAGTAAGGAGAAAACCACGACTGTTAGTAGGGTTTGTTAAGAGAAAAGAAGAATGGGAATGGAATTAACGAACTGGAATTGATATACCTAGTTTACGTGTATGTATGTTCATATAAATATTAGATGGATATCAACTATTAAAACTTACCACCCACCATCTATAGATGCTTTTTAAAGAAGAGAACCGGTTATACAAGTTTCTGTTCTTTGCTCTGGAAAATTCTTTTTTTTTGGAACACTGGCTCAGAGAAGTAAAAAATTCATATCCTTAATTCGAATGAATCAAACAAAGCGTGAGTACATTATATCGTAGTTAATCTTTTTTCTTGTGGCTTTCTCTAGCCAAAAAAATAAAAATGAAAGTTTTTATGTCATCTTAAGTATATGTATATCTTCTACTCAATTCACCTTCACAAACAGACTAGCACTCACACGAATATCAGAGAAAATGTTCACAGCTCAAAAATTACTTTATATTAACGTTAGCAGAGTTTATGTAGGACTTGGAGGAACAAAAATATAGCAGGACTCACTCACTTGCTTCATTTTTCTTATGTTAGTCTCACACTATTTTACTGTAATCATACGTATATTATCGGAATAATACTTAACCGAGTAAAAAGTTTTTAATTATATTGCTCAAGATAATATGGCTATACAAAAAAGAATACCTCCTTTCTATAATCTTACTACCTATTCTCTACCTGTTTTAGGTAAGAAAAGTAAACTAATGTATAACCGTGTGTGAAGTTTTCCATCAAGAAAAAAGCAATTTTTTTGCATGCTCATGCACATACCTAAAAGTTGTAGAAAAGAGACAAGAAAGAAACAAGATGAGCTGGTGAGATGAAATTAATTTGGGAAAAGAAAAAAGCTACCCAGAACTTTCTCTCTGCTTTCTATAAAGTCAGCACATCATCAAAAATGAGAAGTCGGAATACCAGATATTCGCCAGATAGATATTGTTTTCGTTCAATCGCCCTGATGAGGACCGCAGATGTGGTCGAAACGTTGGCTAATTGAATAAATATCTTAACTTTACACTCGTTGATCCTCACTATAAATTATTTTGAAACTTTCTCTCTGCTTTCTATAAAGTCAGCACATCATCAAAAATGAGAAGTCGGAATACCAGATATTCGCCAGATAGATATAATAATTATAATGGAAATTAAATAAATTGAAATAGAACTAAGTAGACTATTTAATGTTTTGAGTGTGGGTGTATATGTACATGTATATGTGGTTGCGTTTCGTGAGTGTGCATGTGTCGCTTTCTCTTTCGAGGAGGCATGGGCTTCATATAATCTTGATGAAATAGATAAAGCAGAACTTACACCTATAGAGTTGACTCCAAAATGATAACACATAGAAGAAGTGTGTGCAATGTGACAGAAGGAAAAAAGAGCAAAAGAATTTTTTGGTGGGAGGTAAGAACATGACATTCTTGACATATTTTGCTCCTTCTGCTTTTCTAAAAGTTCGTCAGGCGAAGTAAGTAGTAATGCACATCAGTAATTTAAAGAGTTTCAGTAGGTGTAGGGATCTATAAGATCATCAGTAAAACATAATATGGATATTACTTTAGGAAGGATGAGGAAAAGTTTTGGAACGGCGCAGCACAAGCCATCATCAAAGTATAAAATCATCATCTTAAATAATATACATACTCCCTGGGAATTTCTATGCTACCGGCTTTTAAAAAATCAAAGATGTGACTAAGTAGGAGCTGGACTTGGCTGTTCAATTTACTTTTGTGTTTCCCTTTTCTCCCTTTTGATTGATGAATGGATAAGACATGTTTTAATCTTGTCCTTGCACAAACAGAATAAACCTGCATGGCATAGCTAATGTGGCGATTCAATTCAATAGGGAAGGATATTCATACTAAAGTACTACCTACGAAGAAAGGATAGATTAAATGAAACTGTAAGGATCTGGCTTCTTTCAATGCCTAACTATAAAATTACTTATTACTTTTCCTCCTAACAAAAAACCTGTTCGGAATAAGAAAAAAATTTGAGATACCTAGTGAATTGTAAATCTATTTTTTGTTCATGTCACCATTTCAACATCATCCCAGTGCACTCACTCACTGGCTGCTTCCGTTCTCATCTTTCTCTCCCCAATCCCATTTTTTTTGTCTTGTCCCGAGACGGAGTTCCTAATAGTATGCTTCATTCTTTTGAAGAAAGTTTACTTGTGCATTCTGAAAAATGCTTTTACCAGCGTTTCGGTTCGTTTTCTTGATGATCATGATCATCATCGTGATTATCATGTTAGGCTTTAGCCTTCCATTCTTCTGAGGAAGTTTTGTAGGGAGGAGGAGAACCGGAGAAAAGATTGAGACTTGATTGCATACGACAACTATTTTCCCCTTATCGTCCGCTTACTCCCCTCATTTTTTATGCTCTGGGAAGAATGCTAAAGTGCAGGTAGGGAAAAAATTACTTGAGTTTTAAGGCTAGAGAGAGAGAGAAAATCACTCGCACGTTTGGCACTTGAGTTATATCAATCATCATCACATGAATAGCTCAGGATGAGTGAATTCGATTCGAATTCCAATGCGAAGAATTACTTATACGTCAGTTAATCCAGTATTTTTCCTCACTGATTCAACTTTCTCTCCTTGTCGTGACATTTTTTTCTTTATCCTATCACATCTCTTTTATACGATCCTTGCATGCATGCACTATTTCACATTTGCCTGAGTAGTAGTTACATACATACATACGTGCATTCTCGAACTAGATTTTTTTCTATTTTCGGAGAAGGAATTTCTCAACTGAGGTTGTTGTAGGCTTGAAGAAAATAAGTCATGAACGAAATAACTCCACAACATCGACATTTTTTTAGACGTGAGCTGCACGAGACTCGAGGAGACGGCGACAAGGGAAAAGCCAGGTATTATAGATCAGTCAATCAATTTCTTGGTTTCCTCTGGCCTTATACATATGATATAACCTTCGTACTAATATGCATACATGGTTTATATCAACTTGCGTGTTAAAAGTCTATGCCGTTATGAAGTTGTAATACCTACGATTGAGTAGGAAAAAATCCTGGGCCGACAAAAAACAGCTTGATAATAGCTTAAAAAAAGTTTTTCCTTTTGTGCTCATGCATTTGCACAATACACATTCGTGTAATAGGTATTCTATCAGATTCCAACATAACACGTTTTAAAGATTAAGTTAATCGTGTTTAGCGTTTATTCGTGCTTTTTTTTAAATGGTCCCTCACATTTCCATTGTGAAATGGGAGAACGCAATAAAATCTGGGTCATTTGCCTCCTCTCCAAACATCACATCACCCGGCGCTAGTAAAAGTTAAACCGCACTTAACAAGTGAAATAAGGCATGAAGGAGGAGTACGATTTTCACTCCAACAGCGTGTAAACCTTTTTGTTGACAATTTACTAACATGCTTTCTCTCTTTCCATAAGAGGTGCATAAAAAGTCACGAAAAACAACTCTAGCTTTATAGCTGTCTGGAATGAAAATGCAGTCAAGTCAAGCGAAGTCACAAACAAGAAAAGTTGATGTTGGACCCAGAAGAGTGACAGACAAAACCGGTAGCAATATTTCTTCTCTATCTTTAATTCCATCCCAGAGGTAAAAAATATAATCCATCTTGATGGATCTTATATAATGACGATTACGGCTGCTGCCTTCCTTACAGTTTTAAAATAGTCATTGAAGTCATGTACATTTTTATATGGTAAATAATGATGTCGTGTACTTATCATCATCATTCATAACTTAAGCATAAATAAAAAAAACTAGGTAAGCACACAATTTTTTTCTCTCTCTTTCACAAAGTGTTTTTCAGTAGTCAAACAAATTTCAGTAGGAAAGGAAAAATAACTTGTAGGGGATTAGGAAAACATGATTAGATTACTTAAAGCTTACAAGAAAAACAATTTTTCGCTCTACTGCAATACTATATTATAGGTATGCTCCTTGCGTAGCCAATAAAGCTCTGCTTCTCAAATTGAA
The DNA here is from genome assembly GCA_027744415.1 of Seira ritae. Classification (NCBI taxonomy): domain Eukaryota; kingdom Metazoa; phylum Arthropoda; class Collembola; order Entomobryomorpha; family Entomobryidae; genus Seira; species Seira ritae. The sequence continues at coordinate 132 of JAHZNI010001496.1, read as the reverse complement.
TTTTAAAAAGTTCACTCATGCTCTAGCTTAATGAATGTTCACAAGTTTTAAGATAACATAAAAAACATGCTTCCGCTTCATTCACTATTATTCAAAACATTGATATTATTACAATTTAAAATAAATATGTAT
>JAHZNI010001495.1:0-14655 GCA_027744415.1 Seira ritae | reverse complement strand
AAAATTTTTACAACATGGATATTTCAATAAATTGTCTTTGTTATGCACAATGTGAGCTCGAAACACGTAAGCTCGCAGCAATTTCTTTCATGAATGAATGAATAAAATTATTGATATTTCTTGTCTTAATACATGTATATTTATTCATCATGGTATGGCACGGTACACGGCACATAATTTGCATTGCTTATATCATTACATAATATATAATATATATTTTTTCCAAAGGCACAACAATGGCAAAAAGGTCACTTTACATAGAAATAATAATAAGCTAATAAAAAACAAGTAAACAATAAGATTGTCTCTCGAACAATTTTTTAAAATTCCTTTCTTATTATTTGCACAATTTCTTCCATATATAAATTATAATATCATAATATTTTGTGGGTCTAGCAGTAGCAAAAAACTATTACTTCGTTTGTAAATAGCACATTTCTTTAAAGCATAAAACAAAAAATACCAACAACATCAATATAATCTTTGATAACATGTTATTTATAATGGCAATGCGCAGGGAGACTTAACAATAAAAAATGATGCATACAGCTACCTACTACATACACTAACACTTAATGCATTTATATCTTTCAAAAAAATGCCAGAGACTTTGTCATAAGCGGTAAGCGGTAAATATGTACATAAAACACTAGAAGTACTGAATATGGTAAAAGTTCTTGGTAAAGCTCATCTTGTTGCATGTCAAATGCTGAACTTGTATTAAAAATTCTAAACAAAAATCTTGAAAGCTAAATATATCCATAAAGTGAGAGGATTGAATTTGTCACCGGTTCATTTTTTACATTCTTTTGCAACAACAATCGAAATTCAACTCTAGATACTACCTTAATATTCTAACCTGTCGTATTACTTTCATCTCATTGATCCAAAGTGTATTGCTTAGACTTCGCAAGAGAATAAGTAGTACCACGACAAGGAAATACTACTTCGAGACATGGTGGTCCGTAATAACAATCATTTCAGCAGCAATATATACCCTTCCCTTCTTTGCATAAAGCATCGTACGAACAAAATTCAGAAGCTCAAAAATTCAGTAGCTCATCTGACCAGCTTTTTAAGCATTACTTTAAAAACAAATGTTTACATTTTTCAGGTAAAATTACAGACCCCACAAACTTAAAATTCATATTTTGTACAGAAAAAGAAAGTTTTATGGTAACAGCTCCCCATTTCCTATATGCCACTACACAGCAATACATATATGAAACGTTGTATTCAATTGTTAAAGAAGTCAGTACAGGACTCATATTGTGCACACAATTTCTTTTACATCATCTTTAAAACTCTTCTTGTATCTAAAAAATGATATGTATATTTAATTGTCAGCGTACTTCGCGTAGATTTATGGTCACATTTTTAAACAAGTACGAAAAAGGTGTCAACTGATTATGATTTATGCTAATGTTTGTCAGCCTAACATTTCGTACTTGATTTCTTCTCCTTATTTTTTTTCGCTGTCATATACTCTTCTTATATCTAAAAAATGATATGTATATTTAATTGTCAGCGTACTTCGCGTAGATTTATGGTCACATTTTTAAACAAGTACGAAAAAGGTGTCAACTGATTATGATTTATGCTAATGTTTGTCTGCCTAACATTTCGTACTTGATTTCTTCTCCTTATTTTTTTCGCTGTCATAAACATGTTGCATTTTTTCGCAGTTTAATTTGCATTTCTTTCGTCATCATCTCCTTACCTTGAGCATGGAATCGAATGGTGAAATGAAGTAAACATCATTATCATCTTCTTCACTTCATTTACAAGATGCAAAAATAAATCTTCTACGTGCATATAAGTACGTACGTATTTAGCTTACATCCTTATTCTGAGAGGATTTTGTAGATTATCTTTTTTTTGTTAAATCATAGCACACCGACTCCTCATTAGTAAATATTTTATCTTGCAAACCTCCATCCCCCAAACAATTTTCAAAGTTCGCATTTTGCATTCCCATTCGTAATTCACGGCTACAATCTGCTCATCAATAATGGAGCATCAATTCTGTAAAACTCATTTTTCGCAGGAAAGCATGATCTATAATGATAACCATAATAATAAACTATTTTCTCGGAAGCCTTTATTATTCCTTTTTGTGAGACTCTTTGAAATGATAACTATCATCATATCATATCATGATCATCTCTCTCTGGCCTCTCTCTGATCATAAACTTTACGTTTCTTATTAAGTACGTTATACCATAAAGCGTCATATATGTACATGTGCGTGACATACACTGCTGTAGCCAAAATATTTTTCCATCATCATCCTTATTATTTTTTAGAATGATCTTCCTATCATGTACATCACCATTTTTGACTTTTTACTTGACTGAAATCCATGCACATACATACTGCCTTAATGACAAATAATATTCTGCAAAAAATGCATGTGTGATTATACTTTACGCGATGAGCTACATATTATGTATGCAATCTCAATTGTAGTTTTGGAGGAGGGAGCGAAATATGTAATACCGAAGAGTGTTTTCCTCCAAAGTTCCTTCTAATTTATTTTTTAAGCAAAAAGACTGTCTAAAAAGTTTTTGCTAGGCAAATGTTCGTTGATCAATTTGCATTGACTGATTCGATTCATCCTAAATCCGAGAGGAGAAAGTAACCTGAGTTTGGCTGAGCCAGTTATTTCCAAAAACCCTCATACATGTCATACATAGATCCGCCAGTCAGCCACACAAGCTCTTTCTCAAGCTCGGACACAATGAACAAGAAGATTCAATTATATTTACAGGCAAATATATGCGCACTCTGCAATTTTCTGAGCCGAGGGAGTTGAAAAATGGATGAAATTCAATTTCGTCATGCTTGACCTGTATTGAAGGAAACCAAAAGGAAATGAAAAAGGGAGAAGAAACCAGGCACGAGTTCCCTTACAACACACTCACTACATTTCTCGTAATTCCGGAGAATTGAAATTCGTCTTGAGATACTATACAAAAGATTTTACCATGCCTTGTACTTCTTCTATTTAGGCCACTCTTGAAAGTAGAAATGAGACACCTAACGTAGGCACATACTTAACTAAATTCAATCTAATGGTCTATTTTTATATTATCACATGAGGGGAGTGGAAACGCCTTATTCCGTTCCTTGAATCGTGGAAATACCTAATATCATTGTAAAAACTATTTGCACTTACAACATCATCGAAACAACAATAGCAGTTAGAGAGTGAAAGCCCTTTCTCCTCTTTGTTCAAAGGACGTGTACAACATGTTGTCACGTCCCCTTCAATTGAAGTGCCTATCTATTCAGCGTTTTCTTCCATCCTCTCCAAGAAGATGATAAGATGCATTGAGGAGTTAGCATAAATAATACTTACCGAAAATGGTAAGAGATGCAATAATGTTAAAGTTAGACGAGTTGTATTTATCCAACATAATTTTTTTCTGAATAGTGTTCGCAGCTCGTGTGTGTAACACGCTATTGGCATTCCTTTGTTGGTTTCATTATTTATTACATGCTACAGCTTCCTTCTTTCCTTAACTTGAAATCATTCAAGGTGGAAAAAAGAAGTTGGGAAGGGAAAGGAGACGGATTGCAATATTTAATACAGGTTTTCTCTTAGAATTGATGTTTGCTAACAAACATCCATTCGATTCACCACACTCCATTCATATGTACATACTTTGTATTATATATTTTGAAAGGCTTTTCTAGATGAAAGCTCCCTTTCATGCCACTCCGATTACTGATTTCTGTGGAAGAGAAGGTAAGCCCTTGTGTGCGACTTGGATAAGGTAGGAAAATAATGACCTCATGGAAATGCTGAAGTGTTAGGAGTAAGAACGAATTTGATATAAGTATTATTGGGTTCGTGCTATTCATTAATACAACTACTGTTAATATATTGAATATTGATATCTTTACCAATCTACTCTGCGCTCTGCAACTTTCTTTTTGCACTAACTTAAAATAGCCTCTTTTCTCAGCAAGGTTCTTTCATAACCCTAAGAATATGACGATGATGCAAACTGTTGAATTGCTTAACCTAAATTATTGAAGTGTGAAAAGCTTTTCGTAATTCCTAGCGTATGTATACTCATTTCGTTTTGATAATGTGTTCAAACCTCTATCCAAATCAAAAGTCGCTATTTACTGAAGAATAAAATCAGAAGATAAGGTTTCCTTTTGTTAAACTTTTACTTATATGCTTCCGCCAGTCCTTCAACTTTCGCTTTTGAAATAAGAAAGAAAAAGTAGGAAACACGGGTATGCTTATTATGTTTGACATGACTGGAGCAAAATCACTGGAGCGGGCTGAGACTGCAATTAAAGAGCTTATTATTTACTGGTATAAGGTTTCCTTTCTTCTGAGATTTTGAGAAAGCATACGTTCGTACAAACAACAACAAAAAAACTTTATTCAGGATGTAGTACAACCGCTCTAAAGTGCTTTCCTTTCTAAAACCTCCAAACAAAAAATATGTGCGGTGGGCCACAGCCTTCCATCAGTTCCATCCCAATATGATTAAAGGAACAAGAACTTCAGCTTAACAGAAAAAGGATAATGTCACATTCAAGACTAAATTATGCATGAAGTAGGGGGCATATCATTGCACAAGGCATTTCTAAATGTAGGCGTTATGTCCACCACGAAACTCAAACTCAGAAACGTTTTTTACTTTCACTTGAACCAGCACAGAAGTACATCACGTCAAGAGTTTTCTTGCTTGGTCGTGGTCGTATCATGGCAAACCGTGGGCGTAAATGTCAAATGTCGTTAAAGCGTTTACTCACTTGAAAACCTTAGGAGGTACTTACACTTTGATCTACAAAATCACATTTGAAACATTACCTGCGAAAACTAATAAGTAAACGGGTAAACTCAGGTAAAGCAGTAAAGCTACCATTTGATTAGCATTGTTAATTTATCGCTTTACCTGAGTTTACGCGTTTACCGATTCTGATTGAGTTAACTGACTGTGTTTAACAGTAGTTCACTTATTAATCATCATCATTACTTGTAAAAGTGCCTTTGACATTACGAAAAAGTTAAGGGAAAGTCATTGAATCTTATTGGTAAATATTCGCTTATATGAGTATCTCGTGTACCTTTCTTCAAAAAGGCTAAATTATAAAGAAGACTACAACTGTAGGTGAAAACATAATCTACCCATCCATCCATCGGAGGTAACAAGATATCAAATAGGTATAATTAAAAGAGTTCATAAAAACGCTCAGCACTTTCATGAATTAATATTTGATTTAAAGCGCTACGGGCTATCTAACACTTTTTTTTACAGAAGTGATCTCGTGGACCATAACGATTCCCGTTGACATTAAGTATACAGCAAGCTTACAAGACGTTTTTGAATAGTTAAATTAAAATTTATGCATGTAGTATAATATCTAAATATTTGTTTGAAATATGAATATGAATACTTAAACGAGCCAAGAACTATTCAGTATCATCCTGTTTAAAAAATATTTGTTTAATTATCCTCTTTAGTATTTTAAACGTTCCACGAGAATCAAGTGCTTAAGATCACAATCGATTCTACCTGCCTTTGCCATTCACATCGCAGGGAAACCTTTTAAGTAATTATTTCTAATTACTTCCAAGTTCATTACTGCCGCATTCACGTCATAATTAAGGAGTACGTGTACCCGGACCTCTAATTTAACCCTTTGTATGCAAAAGTGTTTGTGAGATGACGATAAAATCATGTCTGAAATAATGATGGCATATAAATATATTTGCCCATAGAGAAAATGCCAATTTCTTTCATGGATGTTTAGACACCTACTGCGGCCAAAGAGGGAGAGAGAGAAACGATATGGATATTTGCAATTATTTTTTTAAGTGAAGAAAACAATAATCTTAAAATCTTACAACATTATTCCTAACTACCTGATAATAATTATTGTGAAGTGTTACTAGAAGTACTGGCAGCAAATTGGGATTGGTTCTTGCCAGGAATAATAAAAAATATAACAATCAAAACGTTATAAAAATCAAGTGATTTGAGATACTTAGATAAAGTTCTAATTTTTCTCGGTGCATCAGTATTTTTTGTACCAGTTGCTTCATTTCCACTTGTCTCTCTGTTTTTGTGCCAATGTCTTCAGATAAAGACTTGATGATAAATTCCTGGTAAGCTGTAGTAGCACCTAGATCATTTTCCCTCTCACTTATCGTTTTCCCTTCTTCGCAGTTAGTTTATTTGATGTTTTTTCCTGAACTCCAATAACTTTGTTGAATAAATTCTATCATTTTTTTGGTGCTTTCTGTTTGTACAATAGTGAAAGAAAAATAATAAATCCCAGAATGAGTTCGTTTTTAAGAGAGAAAGGAAAAAAATCATGAATGAATTAGAGAGACCGCGTTTTTTGCTCTGCTCGCCACAGCACAACTGCTGCTGCGTAGAAATATGAATGAATTTTCTACGTAGTATCTCTCAATGAATGGAACGCGAATGAATGAACGAATCAACTGCCGATATGGCTGATAAGAATGAGATTCAACAAACTCGAGGATTTAATACCGAACACCTACCTATATGGCAGGGCTTATAATGAGAAGGCATGTTAGATGTATACCCGTAATAAATGGAAAATTATACGAGGAAAATCATTATATTTCGTGAAGACCATATATTTATCTGTCTCTGCAAATTCATGTCCACCACGTAAGTAACTAAACGTGTCTGCGTGTTGTAATGTTCATATCAGCAACAGTTGTAGCGACTTTTCCCCCTGCATATTGAGTCGAACGCTGTCTAATTTTATTTTTTCTTTGTATGTCATCAAAAAACTGGTTTCTAATCTTTTCGTGAGCGAGCAGAACTTGATGATATAAAAGAAGAAGAGCGGTGAAGATGTTGATGATCCTCTGTTCCTGAGGTATATCAAGTGCAAAGTAGGAAAAAATGAGCTTCATCGTTTACTTCTCTTGGACCTTTAACGGCTTGAAAAAAATTAATGAAGATAAAGCCAGGCTAGAAAAGCCATCGAATTTTGTATGCAAACGCATAAATTTTGACGTTTTGGCCTGTGCTGTTGATTATTTTCTTGGAGTTGAAGTGAAATGAGCAAGTTATTAAAGCAACAACAAAGAGATGCATTTAAATTATAGTTTCAATACCAATATCATACGATTGGTGTGGGAAGAATGGACCGACAGATATCATATAATCATCTTATATAAGCAAATGCTTTGCATTTTTAAAAAAATCTGCCATTTTCACATACCTAATTGTCTCTTCCAGTCCTTTCGTTGAGTATTAAAAATCTATTATGTTTTAGTGAATACATACACATTTTTTATTTTCTCACTTTAAAAAAGAGATAAAGCTGGCGAATGCGGCAATTTGCAATTAGTGGCGCATTGATGAAATGATATTAAAGTGTTGGCAGAACATATTGCATGGCGAGGCCATAACATTGCCAAAAAATGACCTCAGGGGCAAATTGAGTCAGTCTCGAACACGTTTAGAATATTAAGGACTTGAGAATATTTCCAGAGGGCTTCTGCTCATTCGAACTACAATTATATAAAGAATATCGTTTTGATAAAATACTAAATAAAAATAAACATTAAATCAGCGATCCTTTCGCAAAATTCAAATATATTTTTTTGCTTAGAAGTTTGTAAACATTTTTTACAAAAGAGAAGTGCCGATTATAAATTTGCGTAAACAGGTCTTCACATTAGGATGAGAAAGATGAGGAGAGAAGGGACGCATAACCTATTGCCATTGCCGATTACATACATATTTCCCATTAGATAGATTACTTTTCTGACAAAAACGCGCTTAACGTCTTCTCACGATTTCAAATCTGTAATCAATTTTTTCTTCGCCTCTCTCTCCACACGAAACAAACACGGCCCCGTCACCGTCCATGATATTTCATCTCGTTCCTGTGCACATCCTCATCGTCATCATCATCAACATTGCATCACCGACCGACCGAGAGAATCTGATGATGAGATGTACTCATGAATGGTTTTGGTCTCCGAGTATTGTAATGTAGTACAAAAAGCATAATATTTTTCGCCTGCCTCGTTTTTTTTCTTTCCCCTGCAAGGAAAAAGCATTTCAGTCAGGGTCCTTCATTCCTTACTTGAATTGAAAGCTACTCCAACAATCCGATCACGATCTCTATGCCCCGAAGAGAAGTTTGCAGAGTCAGCAACTCTCCAACAAAACTTAACTTTTAAAGTACAGTGACAGCACACGTTGGATTCGGATGACGAGAAGAACGTGGAGGATGGATGGATGGAAGAGGAGGAAAGGATGCATGGAGATCGTCCAATACATGTTTATGACAAGTACCCTATAATCTAACGTAAGCCTTTTACTATTTACCCATCATCATCACATCACGCAGGTTCAAAACTCAAGAATTACTTCACTGACATATGTATGCCTTGCCTTATATCGAAATTGAATATTTTTTGGCTAATGCCATTCAAACACTCTTCTGCTAGTGAGTGAGGAGTCTCTTGTTCTAGAGCACAAACATAATAGGTAGGTAACTTACTAAGTTTCGCAAAAACTCTCCTTCCCTTCAGTAAAAACAGTCTCCTAGAAGAACTTTGTGTACAACATGTACGACTAATTCACCTGGGTCGTAATCTTTCGCGAGAAGTCTGAACACGTTCCCCTTCTCTGAAGAAACGAAATGAGTCTTTTGTTCAAGTATTTAGTCAAGAATCTCAGGTGAATGAGCACACACTCTTTCAGAAAAAATATGATGAAATCAGCCGTGTCGTAGTCAGAGGCAGATAAGGCTGCCCTACCATCATCATCATCTCACTCACCATTGTAATATCATGTATTAAATGATGTAAACACAGGTTCAGAGCCTGAGTCTAGGTTTCGGCTCACCGTGAGATATTCCTTTTACAAAAAGAATTTTCTCTCTTTTTTTTTGAATACCTCAACCAAAAAGTTCTTCTATGATCCAATACATATTTTGAACGGGATGCAGTGCATGAAGCATGAGCTAGTAGCTTTAAATAAAGAGGTTGATATACATAGTCTAAAAATGGTTGGTAGAGTAGTAGCTCGTAGGAATAGCCAAACAGAAGTATTTCATTGAATTTTCTCTATGCCTTGTTCAGTTACACTCATTCATGTAATATTCTTATCAGAAGGTTTAGCTAGCACTAGCAGCACGGCTACTGCGCTTCTATTTTAGTGAATCACCCCTGTGGATTTATACATTCCATTGAATCAATCAGGTTTCTGGCTCCATTTTTCTCCAATCTAAAAAAGTATTCACTTTCGACAGAATAATTTCTTCGACATATTACACCCACAGAGACAGCAGAGAAGCTTAAAATATTGAAGTCTCAATTCAACCTACCAACACCAAGTACCAAGTAGTAAAAGCTACCAGGATGTTTTCCCCCTTCTATCTCTCTCCTTTTAGCAAGGAATAAAAAATAGCAAAGAAAACCTCTTTTTTGATTCTTTGCTCTTCTAAACTTTTACACGCATTCTATGATGGGTTTTCATATTATTATCCATCAAAAGGTAATTCATTTATATTACACATTCCTGTATCAGTATGCCATCAACCACACTAAAGCGCTTATCTTGAAGAAGTTCAATTTTCATTCATTTGATTAGATAAAAAAATTCTTTATGAAAATATAATATGCTGAACACGCCTTTTTCTTATTTATGTTGGTGATGTAGCTAGCGTGGCTCGTGGGATATTATGATATTAAAAAAGTCTTGTTGATGTTGATGTGATGATGATGAAGACGCTGATGGGTTGAATAAGATTATTAGCATTTCAATCCATCTCTCTCATTCTCGTCTCATCATCATTGTCGTTCAACGCAAGTAGGTAGATAGACTTGATCATCATCAGAAAAAAGGTTCATAAGTACTACTTATTATTATGGAAATAAAAGTTATTAGGAATCGGGCACGCTTTTCGATCCTCTTTTTTATCTGCTCCGCCTCTATCAAAAGCGTCCGTTGAGATGAGATGATGCCCAAACTCAACACAATTTTGTGGAGGAATCTAAGCACATAAATTGGACCTGTGAGCATTTCGAAAGAGAAGTAAATGATTTAATGGTGTACATCACGTATTAATTTCGCCTTCTCCTGCCACTCCGTCGCGTTCCCCAGCTAGCTCATCTTCTTTTCGCCACTCATAACAATTAGCAATAAAAGGAAAACGAATTCATTATATTGAGTGAAACAGAGGATGTGTGTATGGATAGTGTGCGATGAAGTCATTTTGAAAAATATTCACATTATCCTTCCCCTAAGATCCCTATTCTAGTTATTTCATTTACCCAAAATTACAGTTACGGCTTTCGCGACGACGCATTAAAAATTAAATTAAAAATTGCAAACCAACGACAGTCCTAAATTATTTCAATTCTCCTCTTAACGAAAAGCTTGGTTATACGCAGTTTCTCATTTTTGTTTCAATTTCCTCCAAGCTGAGGAAAAAGCTATTAAAACTTTAAGACCTTTATTTATGGCTGAAGTTTTTATATATGCGATGTATATTTTTACCGCAATATGCGTTGACTAAACTTTTTCTTAGGGAGAAAGGTACCAGAGAGCTAGTGCAGGATTTCGTCTAAAGTGAAAAAATCACAATATACTTTCAGAGAAAGGAAAAGCTATCGTGAGAAAGCGCAAAGAAGAAAGGTCTTCCACATCCCAAAAATAAAACATTTCTCTAGACATTCCATACATTCCCTTGAATATTTACTGAACTAAATTTATAAGGAGGCATGTCCATTTGTTGTTTTCCTTTTCTCGGCGTATGAGAAAAGATGAAAAGAGGAAAAAATATTTCACAAGATAAGATAATCGTTCTTGTGTACGCGCCACTCGACAAAATTACTTGTTGTTTGCGACGGTCAGTTCCATACTTTTTAGATGTTGACTTTAATGTCAGCGTCCATCTCTGCAGAAATATTAATAATATCACAACCCATAATAGAATTCTATTGTGGGTTATGATAATACAGTAAAGCAGCGAGACGGAGGAACGAGAAAGGGATATTGAAAAACATATAATGTTCAACAAACAAGTTAAAAACTGTCTCCTTGATTTTCAGTCGTTACTTATAAAATAAAGTTGTCGTATTCACTAGCTTTTTTTGTTTCCCTTGGAATTTCTCATCAGACGGCTAAACGCTGAGAACAAGACTGACGGAACTTTCAATTAAGAGAGTTTTTGTTCTTGCCTTGCATAGTTGCAGCTGGGAACATTTTGGGTCGAATTTCGTAACATCATATCACTTCATTATACCACGAGAGAATATCATTCCTTTGATGGAAATAGAAAGAAGTTAAGGGAAAAACAAGTGTACAAAGCGTTCCCAGCGATATGACCGTTAATTTTGAGATGCTGAGAAAAATCATGCTGGTAGTTCTAGCGCTAGGTAGGTAACGATTAAAAAGTTTTTCTTTTGTTTTAGGAAAACAAACACGGTAGATGATTATTGTACGGAGGAAAAAAAGAACTGAAGCGCTCAGAACCTACCTACACAGGAACTACCTGAATGGAAAACAAACAAATACTACTTCCCTCCTCTGCATAGTTATGAAATGTCTTAAACTTTGTATCTTCAACTGCATATAATGTTTTTGTGAAACACTATACTATATGTACTGATTCTTCATTATCTCAGCAGCGACGCCTGTATAAAGACATAAGAAAAAGTTAATCCCGCATTCAATCCAGTTATTTCCTACGCCTTCGTATTCCCTAGCTCCTGGATATTTTCTTCTTTCATTTATAATTGCATTTTGCTTTCGAAAACCTGACATGTCAGTGTGGACACCCGAATAGGAGAAGAAATAATAAAACTTTAATTTGATAAAGAAACACGTTTAACACAACAAGATGTATTTGCTTTGGCTTGGAATCGCTAGGTAGGTGGGAAGGATGAGAAGAAGGTTGTACATTTAATTTGTAAAATTACCTTCTGATCCTTTCCCATGGGAGAAAATGATTTTCTCCTTTTACGGAATCACGGCGGTCGTGATGCAATAACATTTCTCGGAGCTAGTTCTGAAAGAAGGATAATATGAGTCCATGTGGCTCTTTAGACATTAATTTCTTTTCCAAACTTTTACTTACACAAGGAAAGAAAAGAATTCTCCGTAGAGCACTTTTGTATACACTTTCTTCCCTCGACACAGACAGGACAAAAGAGATCGAAGCAAAAGACTACGCGTGCTTCGCGTTAGAAAATTTTGATTAGCCATACCTCAAGGAAAATTCTTTGTTGAGTTTCATTCAGTACTGCTGATTTCGAGTTTAGTCGATTTACCCTATGATTATAGATACAAGTATAGATTGAAGGAGAAAGCTCATATTGCTTTCTCTTCATTTTATGGGCGTAAAGTAAAATCAAGATCGAATTCAGGAATGATGTCAGAGCCATGCAATTTGCTAATAAGAATATACAGTTAGTTTTGTAAAAATTAGAGCTTACAATCTTTGGTGACAAAGGTCACTTGCTGGATTTTGTAAATATCTTTGAAATTTGCCCAGTTCAAGCAAGAAAGAACTTTAATTCACTTCTTTCTTTGCCCAAAGGTTCTACCCACCATGATATTATGTATTTCATTTTCTATCACATAACTTAGGTAAGCTATAAATTTTGATTGAAAAACGTCATCCCGTAAAACATCAAAGATATAATAATATGCATTTTTACTTGTAACGAAAAATTTGAATGATGTTCCTAGAAAATTGATGAACTCACAGTCCACCAAGAATTTAACGGGCAAAATTACTTTGTCACAAGGATTAAACAAAAGAATGTAAAGTATATACGCCATTTTAAAGAAAACATTGTTTGATGTGATTATTCGACATTACATTCATGATGACGACGAATTCACCTAAACTTCTAAAAAAAGCTAAAATATGTAATGAAAGTTGACGTTTACTCAAGCTAAAAACGAGCAACCACAACTTATACTACTGAGTCATCTCCAGAATGAAAGTAGTATAAGGACCAAGTTTGGCTTACCTGTGTGAATTCGTTGATGAGCTTTCAAATGAGAGCTCTTGGTGTATACTTTAGTGCAACCTGCAAAGAGAAATATAATATTTGAGCAATTACTTAGTATGTAGTTGTACAACAAAAAGCCATTAAGTACTCTATACTTTACGCTGAAACCTGTAACGAAGAATTGTAATGCCTATTAAAAGTTTCCAGGTACAGAATTTTCAGTTTATAAAGAGTAGACGAGACGGTACGTACCGTGCCAATTAAAAAGTATCATAGCTTTGAACACAGTTAATTGTGAAAGTTCGACTTCATACGTTCCTCCCAATCTGTGTCATAGAACAGATGAAGTACTTAAGTACAGGGCAAAGAGAGATTCTTGATAACCTCTTCACTCGTGTAATTTCTATCCCTGCTTTAACTTATTTTAAAAGAGATATTCTCTGCTTCGAAAAACTTTCCTGTTTGATGAATAGCAAGGGAAAGAATAATGTTTAAACTCTATTGGAACATGGGTTTTAAATACATGTAGGCATGCAAAAAACACTCTTTTCCCACGTTTCCCGGCTAGAAAAAAGGAACTCTTTTGTTGTAATACCTGCCATATTTTGAGCTTTATTCAACTTTTTCCGTTTTCGGTAGGTAAAATGTTGATTAAATAACAAGTATAATTCTAATATTTACGCCTCTTCACAATCAACAACTTTGTTTCTTCCTGAAAGTTTGCGAAATGCGTGTAGAAAGATAATGAATTAAAAAACTAGCTCAAAGGGAAATACATACATACATATATGTACATGGGAAACTTCCTGTCATGTAAAAATAATTAATCCTGTATTGCGGTAATCCTACCATTCATTTATAGTAATGAGGAAAGTTTGTGCCTTCGTCATCATTATCGAAATGAGAGAATTCTACCAAAGAAAGTAATCCTCTATAAATGAATACAGTAAAACATAACATATTATCCCGCATTCCAAAGTAACGATGCACGACACTAAAACTCGGGAAACGTTAAATGAAAAAGTGACAACACAAGGTTTTCTCACGTAAAGCATAAATCCTGTATGAATTGGATTAGTCTCGCAGTGATAAAATATTGGGTATCAAGCTCTGTCTAAAATGAAATGAGGTGTAAAAGATACTAAACAATACCAGCTATGTTTGACTGACTGTGCGAATTAATCTCTTCACATTTTTTGAAGAACTAGAACTACGCATCTGTATGAAATGTTCTAAATGCTTATGAAAAATAGTGTTTTGAGCACTTTTGCGAATATTACACCGCATGTTTTGAGTTTCATTACCTGGATAGTCACAATGGTGTATCCTTCGTTTTTCAAGATCTGGATTGTTACGCCTGTTGTACCTAGGCATGGGAGGATTAACGGTGACGCCAGCCGCAGTTGCTGAAATGCTTCTATTGTTGTTGGTATTAGTATTGTCACTGCTCGCGGAACTAGCTGAAGCCATGGAAGGTGGAAGCTGCGGATTATTAGGGAGCCTTCTTTCTGCAGGAGGCTGAAGTGTTGGAGGTGGTGCGGATGATGATGACCCTTGTTTCGTAAAATATGGCGGAGGAGGAGTACGTCTTACTAATGAAGCAGAGGCATCTGAACAACAAATAAAGTACACAAATTCAGTTGATAAATAAATCCGTAAAC